>PVJI01001631.1:0-172042 GCA_004026765.1 Micronycteris hirsuta | reverse complement strand
GTCCAATGATTCGTATGTTTGGACGTTTACAGATGTCCTGGAGGTTTCTGAGCCCCTCCTCCATTTTTTGAATTCTTGTTGCTTCCTTCTTTTCTGGTTGGATGTTTTTTTCTTTCTGCTGGTCCACTCCGTTGATTTGAGTCCCAGTTTCCTTATCTCTATTGGTTCCCTGCAGATCTCTCCTCATTTGTTCAAGCAATCTCGTTAATTTTTCGTCGAATTCTGAAAGCATCCTTATTACAAGGGATTTGAATTGTGCATCTGATAGGTTGGCTATCTCTTGGTCGGTTAGCTCTGGGGTTTTGATCTGTCCCTTTCTTTGGGCCATTTTTTTCCCCCTCGGTGATCCTGTTACTGTAGGGGGGGCGGAGTCTTGGGGATCCCCTGTGCAGGGAAGTTCCCGGTAGTTGTGCTGGGACCGTAGCCTCTGGGGGCGGGGCCTGAGCGCACAATGGCGCCTTCTCCACTCTCCGCACCCACACCGCCTCCTGCAAGCACTTCGGGCCCCTCTGCGCTGACTCCGGGGGTCACTCCGGGGTCGGTGGACGAGCTGCCCAGCTCCAATCCCCCGAGGGTCTCCCCAGCGAACTTTCCTATGAGGCCAGGCGTTCCTCCGGTCGCGGACTCCACTCCCTCACTTGCTCTCAATCTGCGCTGTTGATTTGCGCCCTGCCTTCCCCCAGGTTCTCTCTGCACACAAATGCAGACCTGCTGAGTCCACCGGTCTCTCGGCCCTGCTGGGTCCGGATGAGCCGGGCGCAGACCGAGCTTCAGTCGGTCCCTGTCTGGGTGTGCTGCAGCCCCGCGGGGACCGCCCCTCCAACCGCGGTCCTGCCATCTGCTCACCTGCTCGCCGCGAGGTCGCTGAGCGCTCTCCCTTCGCTCTGCACCTTCTGGCTCACCAAACTGGATGAATGTATCTTCTTTATTTCCTTGGTTGTCGGACTTCCTCTCAATATGATTTTCTTTCAGATCTGGCTGTGTTTGGATGTGTGTATTTCTTTTTTTTCCCTTGTTTGGTTGTGCGAGGCGGTACGGTGCATTCACCTGTGCCGCCATCTTAGGAAGTCCCCATACACTGCAAATCTTCAAAATAACCTGGGTTCTCAGCTGCTCCTCTGACACATTCTGGCATTGGGGTGCTCTCTCCAGCCTCCCCGGACATTCCTCTCCCCTTGACTCTCCGGACTAGCCACACTGGGTTTCTTTTGGTCCAGGACAATGCCACATGCCTCAGGGCCTTTGCATTGGCAGATTCCTCTGCCAGGAATGTTTTTCCACTGCATCTGGCTTACTTTTCCTCATCATTCAGACCTCCAGTTAAATGTCACCTACTCAGGGAAGCCCTCCCACCATCTTGTTTCAGGATGCCAACCTGATTATATTGCTTCTCCGTGCACTTCTTTCAGCACTCATCAAAATGGCAACTAATGTTTTTTATTAATGTTAAAAAATGCCAACCTTCTTTCCTTCTTCCACTGTTGCTTTATAGTGAGCTCCTTCTTATCTTTGGAGCCAAGATTAATTAACCATCCCTGCTCAAGTGGCAGCCATTCTATGAAGAAGTCATCTCCCACTTCAGTTTCGTTTATTTATGAATTCTTTCCTCCCCGTTTTCTTCTTTAGAATATAATCAGCATAGAAGCATATGTGACTTGTCCATTGCTGGATTCCCAGAGTCTAGAACCATATCTGCCTCTCTGTGAACATGTATTAAATGAGTAAATGAATGAACACTACGAGACAGGCAGTTCAGATACCAATGCTCACTGTTACAGATGGAGATGTGGAGGTCAGAGAAACGCAGTGAAGTGTGGCTTCATCCTGTCAGCAATAAGGGGCAGTTCTGGAATTAGAATATGGGTGGTCTTACTTCTAATCCTCTATTCTTTACTCAGGTAAAATTTGGGCTCCAGGTTCTACTTGAATAATACAAAAGTGACCACTTTTTGGGCTGACACCTAACTAGACATAGGATGCTTCACCAGAGAAGGTGTAACGGGTGATCAGATTGATTGGGAGCAATTTTATTGCATGGGATAGTGTTAGAGGGGTAGGTGTTTTGTTTGTTTTTTTTGGGGGGGGTGGTTTGTTTATTTTTTCAGATGGGACTAGTTCACAGTTTACAGATTAACCCTCAGGCATTTTTTTTAAAGGTTTTATTTATTTATTTTTAGAGAGAGGAGAAGGGAGAGAGAAAGAGCAATGTATGGTTGCCTCTCACATGGCCCTCACTGGGGACCTGGCCCGCAACCTAGGCATGTGTCCCAACTGGGAATCGAACCGGGACTTTCTGGTTCCCAGCCCGCACTCAATCCACTGAGCTACACCAGCCGGGCAACCCTCAGGCATTTAATCAGGCTTTCAGAAGTGGAGTGTATGATTGACATTTTATTAGTTACCTCCCTTAATGGGGCATTTGGTTCATAAGGCCAAAACATTACATGTAGATTGGAGTGAAATGAGGAGACAGAGAAGAACATCATCCTCCCCAAGCAATGCTTATGTGAGAGGCGGGGTCCAGTGGAGGCCTAAAGGAGGTCAAGGCCAGGGCAGCACATGTATTGTTTATGTCCTGTCTGGCAGAGCGTCTGGCTGAGGGCTAAAATCCAAACCCCTGGCCCCGCAACAGAGCCAGGTCAGACCAAAAGAAAGTTCCATCTGTGAGGGATCCCTTTTCCTTAATTTGGGTAAAGGTGTCTGTGTGTTTTGGGGGCCATCTCGGGGCCCAAGTTTGCTCCATTATGCGCTTGGAAACCCCATCAAAGGAGGGAATAGGGGAGATGAATGTAGATCAAGTCTTGTGAGGGTTGAGGGGGAGTGTGTGGTGGGCCTTTCCAAACTCCAGAGCTCATCTGACCCGGAGCTCCTGAGAAATCAGAAAACCGTTCTTGGAGAAGTTGATTACTACCCTCAGTGCTGTTCACAGCCGTTCGCATCCCAGTACAAAAACGGGCAGTTGAACGTTCTTGAGGTTAGTAACACCCCAAATAAGCTGGTCTCTTCCCTGTTGTGTTCACATTTACATTCTGTGTCCATTGGGCTCACTAAATATTGTTATTGTGACCTCAGGTAATTGACTTGTGTCGAAAGTTCGTTCTCTAGCTGTCAAGCGTTGCTTGTTTTAAGATAGTCACACGGCCCTGACAGTGTTCAAACGTGTGTGCAATGTAGGGGATGCTCACCGAAAAGCATTCTCGGCACAGGTTTGTTTGCTTGCCCCCACTTCTCCTGTTGGAGAGCCATCCGGAGAAACCACGTCCGTGCTTGCGCACCTCTGTCGTTCTCTCTCTTCCTGTTAGAAAGGAGATGCAGGTAGGGGCGAAGGGACCATGTAGAAATGCCAGGGCTCGGTTTGGCCACTTGGTGGTGGTAAAATTGCCGGCAAGTCATTTCCCCTTCTGAGTCTCAATTTCTTCGATAAAATATGGATGCTGACACTTGTCTGACTTACCTATCAGGCGGACTGCGGGGATCAAGTGCGAGATGTATGAGAAACACCCTTGGCCATGACCAAGTTGTACACCAAGTCTAATAATAGTTATAATAGAAGTAAATATATGGGAAATTATGTTTTTCCCCACTTTAGACCACACTGTGTATCTTTATGTCGTGAACCATCCCCACATGGAGTCCACTGTGGAGATATTTAAATTTGAGGAACAACAGCATGCTCTGGTTCACCTGAAAACTGTAGAACATGAACTTCTCAAAAGGTATGGAATTAAGGTATTTTGCACTCTATTTACTTTGCACCTCTGCTGTGTGCTTTGTTTTCTGAGGCTCAGCAGGTTTTCTTAAACTTTTGTTCTGTAGCCTTGTTTTCGGAAGCTCTCTAAAGGTTCCCATGGTGATGCTGCCCAGCACCTCACTGGAAATTGTTGTATTAGTATTGAATGTCTTTATACTCTCCAACTTCTTGAAAGCATTTTGATCCTATAAAGGTGCTCAGTTGGATTCCCAGCTCTAATTCCATCCTGTACAGCACAACAATGCAGTACCAACCGCGGGGCTCTCTTTAAACACCTCCACCCATCTCTAGTTATCTTGGTAGGTTGTGTTCTGAGAGCTGCATCCACTGGGTGTTATAACCACCCTCCAGATGGACTCCTCCTTTGCTCAATGAGAGCTTTAAAGTTGAACTTTTTAAAAAACTGTGGGCACATATGAAAAATTCACATTTATCAAGTTTTGACAATGTGCCAGGCTCTGTACCAACATACTTAATTTAATTCTCACAACAGCCTTTAGTAAAAGGCATGAGTAAACTGAGACTCAAGAGTTTTAGATGAAAGAATTGCCCACGTTACATAATTTGTAAGTGGCAGAGCCAGAGTGTAAACCTAGATCTGTCTGAATTCAAAGCTGGGCTCTCAATCACAATGAAAAACATCTTCCTGAATAGCACTTATATAACTTCACGTAGAGAAAATATAAAGATCATGATGACTTGGGTTATGCTACTACAGCAGAAAAGAAAAACCCTAACATCTTTAGGGGTTCAGAAGCACAAAGTTTTGTTTTGCTTTCTCACACATTCCATGTATCTTATGTAGGTGATACAGGGACTCATTTTATATTATCCTCATGTCGGGCCCTAGGAGGACCACACTGTGTGTCCTCAGCAAAGTTGCTGGCTCCTGTGGAGGAGTGGGGGAGGCGTGGTATAGGTCACAGACTGGACCCTAAAGTCTTCCATCTGAAAGCCACACACAGCACTTCATTTCGTCTGCCAAAGCAAGTGGGATGGCCATGCCTAACATCAAGGGCGTTGGAGAAGCCTAATTCCAGAAAGAGGAGAACCAGGACCATTGGTAAACTGCACTGCAACTGCCACGGGTAACTCCTGTGGACATGTACCCACCCAAGATTTGGAGTTTGAGGCTTATTTGTATATTTACTTGTTTTTGCTGACGTCTGCAGAAGTGAGGATTGAGAAAGCAACAAATAGTTTTTAAAAAAAAACCATGAGGGCAATGAAAAATTATGTACTTTCCATGGATTTTTAAAATTTATATTAGTTCACGTATCCTTTTGCAAAGTGATGAACGTATCGGTCTTTGTAGAGATGTGGTGGCTTTGACGACAATCACTATTTAACAGTATTCCATCGGTTCTCTCTCTCTTTCTGTCTCCACTTCAGTGTGAACGATATTGTGGTTCTCGGACCAGAACAGTTCTATGCCACCAGAGACCACTATTTCACCAGCTTCTTGTCACTGTTAGAGCTGATTGTGGACCTTCGCTGGACTTACGTTCTGTTCTATAGTCCGAGAGAGGTCAAAGTGGTGGCCGAAGGGTTCAGTTCTGCCAATGGGATCACAATCTCACCAGACAAAAAGTAAATAAGCTCTTTTATGATTTTTCTACCCTTTGGCCTTGTCATTTTAGTCCCTCCTTCCCCTAAGAAGTGGGTGACTTCCTTAGCTTAAGTATTCAGTGCATGTGTGGAGGGATCAGCAGTAGCCAGGGTTTTTACTAACTGTCTGATGTGAAGCAAACCATTTGCCTTCTTGCGCCTTAGGCTCCCCGCAATGAAATGAGGAATTGGGGCTCCAGGATATAAAGTCCTTGTTTCAATTTTTCTTATGGAACTCTAGAAATACACTTAGCCTAACATACTTAAAAGGAAAGGAAAGCCACCATACCTCTGCCTCTTATGAGACTGGAAGGCCTTTAACTGCTGATACCAAGTTCAGTTACCCAATAGTTTGTATTAGAAAGAGAGGGCCAATTTAGACTGGTAATGGCAATTGTATAAATTTCAGACTTACTGATTCTCTGCAGCAGTTTTCAATGAGAAAATACTTTCTATGAAGCATGCAGTTTTATGGAAAATTCTTTTAAAGTATTTTAAGATGGAAGGTTTTTTTAAAAGGAGAAGCACCATGAATACATAAATTTGAGACAATGAATAGAGATGATCCCTGTGGAAAACAACTCTAAGTGTTCTTCCTCCTTTTAGAAATGATTGTGATTGAGCTTCCTGGTCATCTGGTTGTTCTAGCCAAGGACTAATTTTTGGATGTATAGGCTCTTTTTGTCTTATAAGAGGTCCACTTACCTCCATTCAATGTAAAGACGTTCAATTTAAAGAGTCCCAAGTGATGAGACTGAACTTATATGTCATCCAGAAACACCAATTTCATTATTTTATAGTTATATCATCTGTTCAAAGTTTATTTAAAGCACTTCAAGAATATTAAAAATACCACTCCTTTTTTTTTTTTTTTTTTTTTTGCTATGGTTTAGAAAGCCATTATAGTGGTATCTGGAAGTATTGTGAATTTTTATACATGTTATCCTAAATAAAATTTAGTATCATCTTTTAATACTACTTGCTGAAATGTCAATGTGATTTACTTCAAAGGTATGTCTATGTAGCTGATGTAATGGATAAGAATATTCATGTAATGAAAATACATGATAACTGGGATTTAACTCAGCTGAAGGTAAAGTGCCTGGCTTGCTCTCCCAACATGGCCTCCTCCATCAGCTCCCAAGCTTGATCTAGGAGTGTGCTCCTTGAATGAAGGAAACATGTCAATGGAAAAAAAAAATGATGGTGAAGGTGTGCTTGCATTTCTAAAATTCGCTAACAAAGCCTATTATTAATACTAATTTTAGGGGCCAGAAAGAGCTGGTGCGAGGGAGGAGGGGTAAGGGAGAAAGTCAAAACCATATCCTCATTACTGCCTCTTTGATGGAAGGTAATGCAGTTGGACACCCTTGTGGATAACTTGACTGTTGATCCTGACACAGGAGATATTTTGGCAGGATGCCATCCTAATGGCATGAAGCTGATATTCTATAACCCCGAGGATCCTCCAGGGTCAGAAGTAAGTTCCTATCCTTCTCTGAGCTCATGGGCTGTAAGATGAACAAGTTGTTGAGGTGACTTGGGAGAATTTAGTGGGTCACACGTGATGTTCCAGAAATGAACAAATGACCATATGGAACGAGGAAAGATTTTGCCAGGACAAGGAGATATGGCCCATTAACCCTTTCAGGTTACGGGACACCGATTTAAATCAGTGCTAGACAATGTGCCCCATCCTAACCAGAGCTATACCTACCACCAGAAATAGTGCGAAAATATGAGCTTGATTATTCATGTTGACCAGGGTTGCTATTCATATTTCCAATCAGGACGGAGGCTTGGAGCGGGCCCTGAGGAGACTGATATATAGAACCACTTTCTTTCACGTAACCAAACATGAAGCTCAAATGAAAGGGTTTAAATGACTGTAGTCTCAAAACAAAATTATTTTTTTGCCACCAGTTTCTAATATATATGATAGTGTTAAAGAATATCTCACTTTAAAGATGTTATTTGTGTTATTTAACATCTCTTCTAAAACAATTGCACAGGCCACTGAATTTTACATGGCATTAAAAACAGTAGCTTAATGCATTGCATTTTCTGTAGCGTTAAGTTGAAGAATAAAAAAATCTCAAGTGAATTTAAATATAGATATAAATTCTTGGCAGATATACTCTGAGATATTTAGTCACAAAAACGTGTTGAGTACATATACCAGACTTTGTTTCAATGCTTAGGGTATATCAGCAGACAGAATATACAAAGATCCTTGTTCTCAGGGCGGGGGCAGATAATAAACAACAAGCATAAACAAGAAACAGTAAATTATATAGTAAGCTTGAAGGGGGTAAGTCCTATGGGGAGAAGATATAATAAGCAGCACCAGGAGTGGTGTGAACAGGGGATGGCCGTGCCTGTGGTGAAAGAGGGAGACCGGGGTAGGCGGTTAGGTTGGGAGAGAGATACAACGTTTGAGTCCAGGTCTGGGCAGTTGGGAAACAGAGATTCGGACCATTGCCGTGTAACTGACGCACGGGTGAATTAGAACACACAATTATTGTTTCTTCTAATACGAGGGGAGACCCCAAAACACTGAGTTTATTTATTAAGTATTGTGTATTTATTCTTACATGTTTAAACTTCAGTCACCTTCAAAGTACTCTCCATTTGATGCAATACACCTGCTGAGATGTTTTTTCCACCGCTCGACACCGTTTTTGAACTCATTGATTTTGATGACTTTTAGTGCTTCTTCCATTTTTTTTTTTGTTTCACCTCTTCCACATCAGCAAAACATTTCCCTTTAAGGACTTTTCTCATCCAGGGAAACAAAAAAAAAAGTAGCTTGGGGAGAGACCCGGTGAATAAGGAGGGTGGGGCATGGGGGTCAATGCCATTTTTGGTCAAAAGCTGCTGAGCACTCAGCACAGTGTGGGCAGGTGCTCCTGTAAATTATCCATCATGAAATGGGCAAGTGCATTGAAAGAGTCTTCCAAAAAAAATTCACTGAGGCTGAATGCAGCCTCTCACAGCAACACCAGTTGGTACACTGATACAGATGGGTTCCTAGAGCACTCACCTAGCCCTCCAGAAGATAATTTCAGTCTTTTGGGGTCCCCCTCTTGTATTGCTTTTCTTCAAGTGTTTCTCTTATTAACATATTAGTCACATCTTCTTTAACAAAAAAAGCAAGAAATGTAAAAGGAAACAAAAGTCCAGCCTGAACCTGAAGCCTGAAGAATTGTTACCCTAAACTAGCAAGCTACCCTTGCCTCAGATGTGCGCCCCCCAAAACTGATAACTGTTATACAAACACCCAACAAAAATGTCTGCTTTAAGAAAATTCAAATACAACCTATACGATAATTTGAAAATTGTTTAGGATCTTTTTCATGTCTGAGTTTCAAATTTAATCATTTGTTTATTTTGGGTAAGACTTCTTTCTTCACAATCACTGACACCCTTTCTTTTTGGCTAATGTTTTCTACCTCATTTCCAACATTGAGTATTTTCCTGTAACAAACCTGAGATGCAGTTGTAGGATTTTCCTTAAGATAAAAAAACCCAAAAACAAAAAACTCAACTAAACTATTCTAATAAGAGATGTCGATATAGACTCATGACTTGTGAATTTTGAATTGGTTTTCTTTAATTCCTATCGCATCCAGCTTGAATGAACTTCATCCAGCCTCTTTGGAAACTTCAGCACTTATATATTTACTGATTAGCAACCTAAAGTATATTAATCCTGGGGATCCATAACAGTCTGAGGGAGGGAAGAGTCAGATTGAATTCCAAAGCATGCATTCCATACGCTTTCTAGCCACTTCTGGGATGTGAGGGGGCTCCAGCTGGAATGACTGCCATCCTACCGGTTCCCAGGTGGGGTTGGCTTACGAACCAGATGTCCCTTTTTCATTTCTCCCTGTGCCTCTGCTGAGGATATGTCTAATGTCAGGTAACTAGTCCACTGGACTGCATAGATATCATTAGGACATTAATACTTTCATCATCAGAAGAAAAACATGATTGAAGATACACAAATTTTAGCTTATTGATTTCTGAGAACTGTATCAGTCCTAGAGTATTTGGGAAGGAACACATCACTGATGGATGTTTGCTCATACAGTGTACTAACAAATTATCTTTTCTTGGCAGGTTCTTCGCATCCAGAATGTTCTGTCTGAGAAGCCCAGGATAAGCACCGAGTATGCCAATAATGGCTCTGTGCTTCAGGGCAGCACTGTAGCTTCTGTACACAAAAGGAAACTTCTCATAGGCACCATATTTCACAAAGCTCTGTACTGTGTGCTCTAGACTCCAGGTAACCCCAAAAGGCTACATGTTTGGTCAAAGTAAACCCCTCATTCTGTGAGAAGTGGAACTGCAAGTAAATGGCAAACACCAACAAAAGTGTGCCCAGCTTTTCTGATGGATAGAAGTAAAGAAGCAGAGAGATTACCTAATATTCACCAAATTGAAAGTCAAGATAGTAACAGTCCAACAATAAGCCAATCTCTCAGCTCGTTTTGTCCAGTGCCCCCAATGTCCTTCTATAGGAAGATGTGGTGGGCGAGGTGGCCAGCTCTCCTAGGACTCCGTGGTAGCTGCGTAGCAACACCAACCCCTAGAACTGTCATGTTCTGAGCCACCCGCCATCCAGATAGGGAGAGAAGCTAATGTTCAAATATTTACGACCCCCTTCTCTTCCTTCAATTGCGCTAGGCACAAACTGCCAATCAAATGCTCCACGCGTGGATAAAAGCAAGATTTGGCATCATGACACTCCCCAAAGACCTCCTCAAACTTGCATTCTCCCCAGTGCAGACACAGGCAATCAGGGGCCGGGAAGTCTGACTGAGAGAGGCCTCGCTCGGGGCAAGCAGGGCTGACCTCTTCCTCTGTACTCGGTCTTTATTTGTGCCATAGTTGCCTTGAGCCTGTGGTTTCACTTTCCATGGCTCGAGTTACCTGTGCTCATTCACAGTCCAAAAATATTACATGCAAATTTCCAGAAATAAACAAAAGCTTTAAATTGCACGACATTCTGAGTAGCAAGATTAAATCTTGAGCCATCCATTCCCTGCTGCCCCGGACGTGACTCATCCGTTTGTCCAGCGTCTCCGCACTGTACATGCTCTCTGGCTGCTAGTCACTCAGTGACCCTCTGGGTTATCACCTTGACTGTTGCGTGGTATCGTAGTGCTTGCATTGCAGTGACCCTTATTTTACCTACCAGTGCCCCCAGAGCTATTCACCTAACTTTTATTACAGTATACTTTTAAAAATTGTTCTATTGTGTTATTCATTATTGTTAATCTCTTACTGTGCCTAATTTATAAATTAAACTTCATAATACAGTGGTGGGAAAAGGTAGGTTTACAGTTGTAATGCAAATAAATCATACAATAATTAATAAATAATAATACAAGAATACACTGTTTTACATACTGACGACTGTAAACCTACTTCTGCTTACTTGTAAGTTTGTACGTGTAAGGCAAAACATAGTGTGTACCGGTTCCATACTATCCACAGTTCCAGGTGTCCACTGGGGGTTTTGGAACATATGCCCCACAGATAAGGGGAGACTATTCTAATGATTTCTGAATCTGAAGTATTATAATCATCTTGGCTCCGAACCATGAGAAGAAGCCTCAGAGATGTTATCTTTGAATGCTTTAGACTTGCTCTCCTGCTTATTGCAAAAAACACTTATTAAGCAACGCCCTGTAGAGTTGGACCTGAGGAATCAGAAATAGCATGATCCTGGCCTAAAGTTCTATCTTAAGGACCAACTCAATCTTAGTTTTATTAGAATGAATGGAAATGTCCCTTTCTTAGTCGAAAACCAGGATAGCCTTTAGCAAATCATTCACGGGAACCAGCATTCCCAAGCACCCCACCCCTTCCCTGTCTCTGACTTTTTGGGGAAGTGGTTAGTTTGTTTGTTTTTTATTTTTCTTCTCTCTCTTCTGAGAATGGAGAGTTGGGGAGGCCTCTTTATTTCCTAGAGAGTTTTGCACAGTTGGATGAAAGTTTTGCTGAAAAGTTTTGTAGCGGAGTAAAACTCCACTTTGTAGCCTGTGTAACTCCTCCTGATTTAGAGTGAGATCGAAGTTTCCATTGCTTCAGAGGGGGAATAACTCAGCAGAATGCTATAGTCAATTCTCGGATTTTAAGTTACAAAAGCTTAACGATCACATGGACACTGAAAAAAATAACAAGTAAGCATGTATACCAGTTTTGAAAAATATGGTCTTTTTTTTCCCTGTCCCCACTAGTTTAGATAATGTTGACCAGATTAGGGAGAACATGGAGAGCCAGAGATGGGAAAGCTGAGGGCGTTCAGATGTGGGGGTCCTGACCATGGGCTCTGCCCCACCTTCTCCCCAGACCGAGTTAGGAAAGAGTGGCTGATGAACACCCAGGGAGACGTGGGAGTCTGATTGCAGAGGGAGCAATGTGCGCTTGCGCAGGGAGGGCCTACGAAAGTCACCGGGCACTGGGGTGCCTCTGCATGTAGACATCCCAGTCTTTATGTGATTATCTCGAGCCTCTTCTCTCCCTTGGCTTGGGAAGGAGAGGGATCGCCCCTCGCAACACATGCTGCACTTGGAGGACTTACTGCCTTCCCTTCCTCAGTCTTTCTGTTCGAATTTTCAGAGATACGGGTGTGAATGAATACTAGGGTAATGATGGGGGCAGCTGAGCTCAGGAAAAAGACTAGTGAAAATAAGAACAAAACCCAATGTGGTAGAAACTACAAGAATGTCCCCATAAGCCTTCCCTCCTGGGGCTCATTCCGGTGTGAATCTCCCTCCCACATCCAACGTGGCTGAGCTGTGTGAATAATGCATACAACAGAAACGATCATCTGTGACTGTGAAGGGTAGGTTACATAAAAAACGTGCCTCTGCTATCTTGCTCTCAAAAACTGCAGCCTGTGATCTGTTTCCACAATTCTAGTCAAACCACATATTTAATGTCATTTTTAGAATCCCACTTCTAGGTTCACATTTTTATCACACTAAGCTACTGTAACAAAGTGACTCCAAATAAAGTGGCTTCAAGAATATAGACGAATTGCCTCCACTGACATTCTATTAATATGACTGCAGTCGTATGGCTGTACCTAGTTAGTTGGCAGGGAGGCTGTGAAGTTTAATTTACCTGGGCAGCCCTGTGCCCAGGAAGGAGGGATTTGGGTGGGTAGCTCGTGTCCACAGCCACAGCTCCTTAAAATGACTCAAAAACAGTTTGGAAATCATAATTCTAAAACCACTAAAGACATTGAGTTAGTAATTTAACAATCTTTACATTAAAGGAAATTAAAAACTAGACACAATCAAGTGTTGATAAGGTTAAAGTAGATAAGTAACTTATAATGAATTCATATAATGAAATACTATACAGCAGTGTACATAACAATTAGAGCTACATGCAATGACATGTATAAATTTCACAAATAATGTTGATCTAAAGAAACCAAAAATAACTACATGTGTATAATTTTATTTGGGGAAAATTCCCAAACAGGCCAAATTAAACAGCGTTACTAAAGGATGCATGTGTAGGCAGTTAAGTTAGAGAGAACAGCGAGCGGCATCCCCTACACCAAAAAGGTTGCAGGTTCAATCCCCGGTCCCCATCTGGGGCATGCGCAGGAGGCAACCGACCGACATTTCTCTCTCACATCTACGTTTCTCTCTTTCTTTCTCTTCCCCTTCCTCCCTTTCTAAAATCAATAAAAATATCCTCACTTGAGGATTAAAAATAATGAGAATAAATAAGTAAACAAGTAAGTAAGTAAATAAATAAAATGTATTTTTAAAAAGTTTGGATACTGGCTGGCTCTAGGGAAGATGGCTATTTTGTTCAGGGCAAGATACAGAAGAAACTTCTGGAGAACTGGCAATATTACATTGGCTAACCGAGTCTGTGGCTTACACTGACACTTCTTTTATAGTTACTCTGTAATTGTACATATGTATTTTACAAACTCTAAGGTATACTGATATACCTCACAATGGGTTTTTCATGCATATGCAAAAGCTAAGTCACCTTCAAAAAATAAAATGAAGGGCAGGGATAGGCTTAATAAAAAAGATTTGGTATTTGTGCAAGAAGAAAAACAAATAGATAAGTGGACTAGAATAGAGATCTGAGTCGTAATTCTCTTTAGGGAGTTAGTATAAGATTCAGTGAGCAGTACCAATTAATAGGGAAAGGATGTTTATTTAGGGCATAGTTTTGGGAGGGTGTGCTCGCTCTACAGGAAGAAAGAAAACTATGTCATTCTTAACCTCACTGGTTAACTACCAAACAAGGGTCTGTGAGCTTGAGAGTGAATAGAAGATACTGTAGGAGAGTGTCTCCATGACCTCAGGGTAGGAAGGGCTTCTGAACAAAAGTTCGAGAATAGAAACCGTAAGACAAAAATGTTGATTACATCTGAGTCATCAAAATTGAGGATTTTCATTCAGGGAAGGACACCATTGACAAAGATAATAGATTAATAGAGGAATGAGAATTATTTGCAATGTTAAACTGGCAAGGTATTATTAGTAAGTACAATATGTTAGGGACTCTTGAGAATATCAAAGTGGTGATAGGAACCCTGAGGAATAAGAGACAAATAGTGTGAAGAGACAATTTGCAGAAGACGGGGGGGCGGGGGGGATGAAGCACATGAAAAGATGTTGAGTGTCTTCTGTAATCAGAGAGGTGTCAATTAAAGCAGTACTCTTAAATCACTTTAGCTCTGTTTAACTAGCAGAAATTAAAAGGCCTGATATTGCCAAGTGTTGATGGGGAGGGGGATATAAGAAACCTTCTGCCTTGTTGGTAGAAGGGGAGATAGTTGCAGCCATGAGAGGTAAGACCAGAGCTTAAGGAATCAAAAGCACCGTAGAGGTCAGAGCCATGTCTGCAGCCAAGGTCCACACCAGGAAAACATGCTTGCAATACTGCATCTTTCCTCAGTTAGTTTCACATTTTAGTGTGGCTCCAGCCATTCTGATTCACAGACACTCAGTTACATACTAGACCATGGCTTCGAGAGAGTGGAGGAAATATAGGTCCTAGTTTCTACCTCCACAGGGTAGGAAGGCACACCAGAAGGATGGAGTCCTACATCCTGCCCAGGTAGGGTTCAAGCATGGGTATTTTATAAAATCTCCGCATACCATCCTAATATGCAGCCAGTGTTTTAAAACTCTGCACCCAAAGGATATTGGAAAAGAGGCGGAAAGTGTTGATACAGTTTCTCCATCCCACCATCACAGAACACCTGGCGCACACTTGGTATTGTTGATGTACTGCGTTCGTATTGTTTGCCACAACACTGCAGAACTTCTTCTGTAGCAAGAAAACAAATCGCGCACCTCTTGCCAAAATTCATTTTCCCATGTGATGAGATTGTTCAGAAAAGCAATTGACTGGAGACATAACAGACCATAATTAGCACAGTCAAAGGCAAGTCGTCCAGCTGAGGAAAACCAAGAGGAACATGCTGAAGTAGGAGCAGAGAATGTAATGGAAACTTTTAACACTCAGGTTGATGCTGTGTAGAACAGACGTAGCAGAAAAAGCTCAGTCTATCAGGGATGACTTTGGAAACGGGTGATATAAATACTTGCCACAAAATTGTGTTCATCAAGCTCCAGGCATGGCCCCGCAGAGGATCCCTGTGGTTCCTAACAGCTAACTGATTAATCACGTGAACTTGCAGAAGTCATTGATTCCATTAAGAAGTAAAACCTAAATGAAGAGCAGATGGGGCATTCTGTAGCCTGTTAGCAATTTCCACTACAGAAAAAAATAGTGGTTTCTGCAGTGAAATATGAAGATTGTCTGTGGGTAGAATTTAAACTCAAGATCTTAAAAAATTGTTCATGAATGAATTCTAGAGAAGCACACTAATATAAAACAATCGCATTATATGCTAAAAGTCACACACACATACACACACACACCATACCTACTTAATTACTGGAAATAATAAAGTCACATATGCCCAACCATTGACAGTTTTAAATATTTCAATCCATATCTTTATCTTGCTACCCTCACTTCTTTCCAGGATTTTTCCTGATAGGCTTTCTCTCATTAAATCATGTGCTTCTGAAATCCTCTCTCAGCTTCCACTGCTAAGAAACCAAACACAGGCATTCAACATGATTTCTGCTTGCCCAGGAGAGAAACCAGACACTCACTTTCTCAGCTTCTATGGTAGGCTGGATAACTACTGCCCACATACCCTGGTTCGCTTTTTGGTATGCTGATTTCGGTGGGCTGATACATCTCTGTGCTCTTGAACTTAAGTGGCCATATGGCTTAGTTTGGCCAATGGTATGTTGGTAGAAGTAACCATAGGTCATTACCAGGTAGAAATTTTAAGAATCAGTATGCGTTTCACTGTGTGTCTTTGCCCCCAAACTGGCAATATACTAGATTGCAGTCTGTTGTGCCAGCCTGGATCCTGGGCTGGAGATGACAGGAACCAGAGCTGCAGACAACCTTCAGTGGACATGTGAAATGAGCAATAAATAAATTGTTGTCATTGTAAGCCTCTGGTTAACAGGCTGCAGTAGTTAATTCTTTTTCATTTGTTGTGTGTAGTATTTCTTTGTATTACTGTACCACAATTTATGTATCTATTCTACTATTGATAAACATTTATGGCATGTTTGTTTTTAATATTATGAACTAAGGTCCAATGAACTTTCTTGTACAAGGTGTTTTAATGTATATACATATGCATTTCTGTTGGGTACGTATGCGGAACTGGAATTACTGGATAATGGGGGTTACGCACGTACAGCTTTAGCAGATGTCGACAAACCGTTTTCCAAAGTGGCCGCGCCAACACCTCTCTCACTACAATGCCAAGGGAGAGAGTTCTCATTGCTCCACTTCCTTGTCCGTGAACAGTGTCCGTTTTTCTTTCTTTCTTCTTCTTCCTTTTTTTTTTTTTTTTAAGATTTTATCTATTTATTTTCAGAGAGAGAAGGGAGGGGAGAAAGAGCAATGTATGGTTGCCTCTCACACGGCCCTCACTGGGGACCTGGCCCACAACCCAGGCATGTGCCCTGACTGGGAATCGAACCGGGACCCTCTGGTTCCCAGCCCACGCTCAATCCACTGAGCTACACCAGCCGGGCATCTTCTTCTTCTTTTTTTTTTAAAAAAATTAACTATTCTGCTGGGTATATAGAAATATCTCATTGTGATTTTAGCAATCCTCAGGTGACTAATGGAATTGAACACCTTTTCTCATGCTTAATGGCCGGCCTTTTGGAGTCTCTTTTGTGCAGTGAATGTTCAACTTCTGTAGTTTAAAAAAATTTGATTGACATTATTTTTCTTCCTGATTTGTAGGTCTGAGTCCTTTGTAGATATCTGCATTGATAATATATATATTCTATTTTTTGGTGAGTCTTTTCACCTTCTCGATCATGTCTTTCGATGGACAGAAAATTTATAATTTTAATGAAGTTCAATTTATCAATATTTTCCTCTAAGGACATGACTTTGTATATCCTGTTAAAAAAATCTTTGCATAGGTTATAAATATGTTTTGTTATTATCTTATGAAAGGTTCATTGTTTTCTTTTCCACATTTAGATTTATTACTTATCTGGAATATATTTTACGGTATCATGTGAGCAAGGATCAAGATTTATTTGTGGCCACATGAATATCCAATTAATACAGCATCATTTTATTGAAGAGAAAATCCTTTCTTTATAGCAGTGGCACTTTGTCATAAATAAGGTGGCCATAGATGTGTGGGTTTATACCTGGGTTCCTTATTTTGTTTCACTAGATTGTTAATCAGTACACCAATATCACACTGTTTTGATTATAATACATTTATAATAAATCTTGATTTAGGTGGTAAAATCTTTCAAAGTTGTTCTTCCTTAAAAATTTTATGGCCAATTCTTTACTCTTTGCACTCCCACTTAAATTCAGAATCTGTCAATGACTACAAAGCTTTGGTGGACTTTGACTGGGGTCACATTGACTGTAACCTGGGGTCACAATGTGACTGGGGTCACACTGACCTGGGGATAAAGGACATCGTTACACTTTAAGTCTTCTAATAACTGAAGTTGGTACATATATTTATTTAGATCTTTAGTTTCTGTCAGTAAAGTTTTGTAGTTTTCTGTGTAGAGATTTTATGTATCTTTAGTTAGATCCTAAGAATTTAGTGATTTTGATGCTATTATAGATGGTATCTTTTTAAAATTCCTTCTTATTAATTATTATACAAAACATAATAATTCCATATGCTGACCTTGTAGCTACCTTACCAAATTCACATATTAATTTTAATATTTATCTGTAAGTCTTTTAGATTATCTACATACCAATCATGTTATCTGTGAAAAATGAGTGTTTCAGATTTTTTTTAACTTGGTATCTGTAATTATTTTAACCTCTAGTTTAGTATTGAATATACCTGTTAATAGTGAGCCTCTTTGTCTGTTTCTGAAGCACCAGTGAAAACTTTCAACTTTTTATCAAGTATGATGTTTGCTGTAGCTTTTCCCCTTTGGTAGCTAATTTTTAAATCTGACTAAGAAATTTTTATTTATTTCTAATTTAATAATAGATTTAAAATCATAAATGCATATTAAATTATTAAGTATTTTTTCTGAATCTGTTGAGATGAGCAAATTATTTGTTTTCCCTTCATTCTATTAAGTATATGATTGATTTAAAGCTTTAAGCCAAACTTGTACATTGAGAATATACCCCACTTGGTCCTAATATATTATCTGTTTATATATTGTGGATTCCAATGGGTAATACTTTAAGATATTAATGTCCATGTTCATGATAAATATTGACCTGTAATTTTAATTTTTCTTTCTTGTAATTAACTTGTCAGGTTATGATCTCAAGGATATATTAGTTTGTTAAAAGAGTTGAGAAAGAACTCTGGCTGGTGTAGCTCAGTGGATTGAGCACTGGCCTGTGAACCAAAGGGTCGCTGGCTTGATTCCCAATCAGGGCACCTGCCTGGGTCATGGGCCCAGTCCCCAGTGGCAGGGAGTGTATGAGAAGCAACCACACATTGATGCTTCTCTCCCTCTCTTTCTCCCTCCCTCCCACTCTCTAAAAATAAATAAATAATATCTTTAAAGAAAGAGTTTTTCTATTCTCTGGAAGAGTTTGCTTAAAATTTAGTATTTTTTTCTTCTTTAACTGTTTGGAAGCATTCACTTATGCAGTGATATGGGACTGAGTATTTTTTGAAAAACATGTTATTTATTTATTTTAGAGAGAGGAGGAGGAGGGGGAAAGACAGGGAGAGAAACACCATCAGCTGCCTCTCCTAGGTGCCCTGACTGGGGACTGAATCTGCAACCCAGGTATGTGCTCTGACTGGAATTGGTGACCTTTCACTTTGCAAGACAGTGCCCAACCAACTGAGCCACATCAGTCAGGAATGACTATTTTACATTATGGGTTTCATAATTTAAATTCATAATTTCTTTTTTAATTTTTTAAAATGTATTGTTAGAGAGAGGGGAAGGGAAGGAGAAAGAGAGGGAGAGAAACATCGATTGGTTGCGTTTTGTATGCACCCTGATCTGGGATGGAACTTGCAACCTAAGCATGTGCCCTGACTGGGAATCGAACTGGTGACCCTTTACCTTGTGGAATGACACCTAACCAACTGAACCACACCAGTCAGTGCTAAATCCATAATTTCTTTAATGAGCATAAAAATATTGAGATTTTCTCTTTCACCTGGTGCTCTCTTCCTGCAGCTCCTGTTAACTACTAATCTGCTTCCTGTCCTAGTGCATTTGCCTCTTCTGACTATTTTGAATAAATGGTATCACACAACACATGGCCCTTTTTGTCAGGCTTCTTTCACTGAGCACACTTTCAATGTGCATTCATGTGGTAGCATGGATCAGGACTTCATGTTTTTATGGCTGAATAACATTTCACAAAACAGACATTTCTTTTTTAAAATTTGTTTTCTGTTTCATTGATTGTTGGTCTGATCTTTATTATTTCCATCCTTCTCTTCTCTTTGAGTTTTTCAGTTTTTGAGATGCATGTTTATATAAATGAAGTGAAGTGGGATAGTCCGGTTCGTTTTTGTTTCATGCACTCTGAGGTTCTGTTTCTAGGTGCACATAAATTCTGGCTCACTCAAACTAGACAAACACATTTGGGGCTCCTATACTTCTAACTAGGTGACTGTGCACGAAGTGGGATAACATCAGTCCTCCCCCAATTACGAGGGTGTGGAGAGCTTATGCAGATGAAAGCAATTTTTAAACTCATCCCTACACTTGGATAGAACTTTGATTGCACTGCCATTGCGCTATGTCTGCATAGAGGTTTCATAGATGCTTGCTTGTTTTATTTCACGTGGCAAACCTGCAGGAAAGATCTTTATTTTACAGAAGTTATTTCTGCTACCATCGAATTTCAGGAAGTGACCGTGAATCCAGTGTGGTCTCAGTGTGGTTTGGGTTTCTTTCCTATCTTTCCTAGAGCTGCCTCATGCCACGTGGTGTCATTGGAGTTCTTAGGACAAGGGAATTTCACACTTTCAGACACCTGAGAACACTGCAGCTCATGCCAAAGCAGTTCAGCCTCCAGTCGAAGAACACCCAGCCAGCCACTCAATTAACCCTTCTGTGCCTGCACAGAGTGAAACTCCTCAAATTTGGCTTTGGCTCTCTGCCAATGCATTAACTGAATACCCAGTGCATTTTTTAATGGGAAAATAAAAGAATTAGCAGATAATCTTTTTATCAAACATATTTAGGAAGTAACAATTGAACATATGCATACAAGTATTTAGTCCATGAGGACCGAGGGAGGAAAAGAATGATAAAAGTCACAGTGATATCTGAGTGCTTTATAAGGGCTTTTATTTTAATGTTGGGTTATAAATTGCTGGTGATAAAAAGAAATTGTGTCTTTAAAAAAGTTCCACTATGTCCCACAAATTTAAGATTTTCATAGACTTTAATGTACTATTTTTTGCATATTTTAACAACTCTGAAATAGGAAATTATTATATAATTGACAGTTTCCTAGTATTCACTTTAGGATAATTGATAGCTCGTTTTCTTTGTAGTATCTAAAATAATAAAATAATCAAGTAATAAAGGAATAAAATAGTAATTATGAATTTAACACTGATGGAAGTTTAAAGTCAGTACAATACGGTATATTGAAATATTCCAGTATACTACAGGAGCTCCTGTAATGGTTTTCAAACACGTACTCACTTACTTATTCCACTATATATTGAGCACTTAGCCTGTGTTAATTGCTGCTCCAGGCATCAGGGTTGTAACAACAGACAAGGCATTGTTACACAGGTTAATAGTCTAGTGAGAAAAACATAAAAGAGTATTAATAATAAAGTGGTAAGAAAAATAAAGAAAGATGATGCAATGGACATATGAAAAGGCTATTTAAAATTTAAGGGTTAAGAAAGACCAGCTGAAGTAAACTTCAAACTGATGCCTGGAAGACCTGGTAGGATTTGGTCATGTCAAAAGTAGGCAATAGAGCGGGCATGGGAAAAAAGTGTTTTAGACAGAAGAGTGGGTACAAAGGTCCAGGGCAAGGATTCCACAGAGGGTAGACCATTCCAAAGCAATTGACAGCCCACTGGATATCATTAATCACTCAAGAGTTTTTACTTTTCTTTTGGACAAGTGTCCTTCATGTCTGGCCTTGGTCATCATGGAGTTCAGGGCGGTGGGTGAAACCACTGAAATCAAATGTAAGTGTTTCGTGGGTGTAGGAATCCAAGAGAGGGTTTACTGCATCCATCAAAGTCTCCAACTTGGCTGGATCCCTTCAAAGAAAGTTAAGAATCACTGCTCTAAGTTTTCACAGAGTCAACAAACAGATTGGAAAGGATATTCATATATTATGTAACATATCCTGTAAATAAATTAGTAAGTTAGTAAGGTAACTGGGTCAGAGGGGGAGGAAGGGACATCTCTGGTCTAGCCCCCAACCTACCCTTCAGCTTCTGTTCTGCCTGCCTCCTTTATCCCCCATCCCTTGTCATTCATTTATTCTTTTCATTTCTTCTCCAATTTTTGAGTACCCAGTGTGTGCCAAAACTCTGCTAGGAGTGAAAAAGAAGGTGGATGACAAATTAGTCAAGGTCAGTGCCCTCTTCCAGTTTAGATGCTACTAATGGAAGGCAGTCTGCATACAAATAAACAAATAGACGAACAAGATGGTCTCGGGTGGTGAGGAGCACTGTGAGCAATGATGTCGAGCATCTTTTCACGTGTCTGTTGGCCGCCTTACGTCTTCTTCGGAGAATTGTCTATTCAGGTCCTCCGCCCATTTTAAATCAGATTATGTTGAGTTGTATGAGTTCTTTATATAGAGTTCTTTATATATATATCAACTCCTTATCTGATGATATATCACTTGCAAATATCTTCTCTCTAATCATCAAGGAAATGCAAATCAAAACCACAGTGAGATATTACTTCACACTTCTCAGACTGGTTATTATCAAAAAGTCAACAAATCACAAGTGTTGGCAAGAATGTGGACTAAAAAGGATCCCTTGTGTGCTGTTGGTGGGATTGTAAACCGGTGCAGCTACTGTGGAAAACGGTATGGAGTTTCCTCAAAAAAATAAAACTAGAACTACCATATGACCCAGCAATCCCACTTCTAAGTATTTATCCAAAGAAAATGGAAACACTAGTTTGAAAAGGTATATGCTATGTTCACTGTGGCATTATTTACAATAGCCAAGATATGGAAGCAACCTAAGTATTCATTGATAGAAGAATGGATAAAGAAGATGTGGTGTATGTATGCAATGGAATACTACTAAGCCATGAAAAGAATAAAATCTGGTCATTTGTGACAACATGGATAGACCTAGAGGGTATTATGTTAAGTGAAATAAATCAGAAAGAGAAAAACAAATACTGTAGGATTTCACTTCTACGTAGAATCTAAAAAAAAACCAAAACAACGGAAACAGACTCATAGATATGAGAACAAACTGATGGTTGCCATAGGGGAGGAGGGTGCGGGGCTGGATGAAAAAGGTGAGAGGGATTAAGAAGCATACATTTCCAGCTATAAAACAAGTAAGTTAAAAGGATATAATGCACAGCCTAGAAAATACAGTCAATAGTGTCGTAGTAATGTTGCACGGTGACAGGCAGGTACTAGAATTCCTGTGGTGATCACTTTGTAAGCTATTTACATGTTGAATCACATTCAACACCATATTGTCAACTATATTTAACTAAACTTTAACTCGAAATAAAGAAGAGTGTTAGGAAGGCAGGGGTGACAGAATCCTTAACAACCTCGTATAGCACATCCTCAGTCAGTCTCAGCTGGACAGGGCACTCTGTGGGAGAAGAGTCTAGAGACTCTGCCACGCCAGACAACAACCCCTTAGTCGCTGGATCATGGTGAAGGAAGGGGGAAGGAAATGGCCAGCTCCCTGGGGCACCCCAGCATTGTGAGGAGTTAGGAAGTAGCCGTATGTACCACCCAGTACAGAAATATGGCACCGTTCTAAAATCAGTAACTCTGTACTAACCATTTGGTATTGGCTCTGGGGCATTGGGGGACTGGTGGGAGGCAGAGGATGCAAGGGAGGGTATTCCAGACAGTAACACTGGAAATGGTCTCTCAGGAAAAGTGACATAGGAACTAAGCCCTGAATAACAGGAAAGAAAAACTCAGGGAGCAGGTGGTGAAGGAATAGTGAGAGCAGTCTAGCCAAAGAATAGCAAAGACAAAAATGGTGAGGTGCAATCAACTTGCCATGCTTACAGAATGAAGAGAAGGCTAACTTTTCTAGAAAACTGTGCTAGATTAATGATAAGGAGTTAGGTCAGATGAGAGGCTGAGGTTGTGTGGGGCCTTTTGGTCATGATTAGAAAGTAAAATGAGAAGCCATGAGAAAGAGGACTTTAAGCAGGAAAATATGACCCGACTTACATTTTTAAAAGATCACTCTTGCTTCAGTTGGGAGACAGGATTGGGGGGCGCCGGGGGAGGTTAAGGAGAAAATAGTGAAGAGGTTGGTTGAGCACACAGGTAATAGCAGCCTGGACCGTGGCGAGAGCAGTGGAATTGGAGAGGAGTGGGCTGATTCAAGGTTTACTTGGAAGTTGTGGTGGTTGTAACATAGGTCCCCTCATCTTTGATGCGCTTCCTCTCAAGAGGGGGAGTTTTAATCTTCTCCCCTTGTATGTGGGCAGGAGTTAGCTTCCTTCCTCCCAGCAAACGGAATATGGCAGAAGTAGCGGATATCACTTCTGAGGTTGTTATTGAAAGATAGCAGCTTCTATCTGGGGGGCATGTTGTCCTGTTCTGCAGACCCCTCACCCCAGGGGAAGCCAGCTTTCTTGTTATGCCACTGCTCGGAGACGTCCCTGAGGCCAGGGACTAGAGCCTGTCAAGAACCACATGAGTGATCTTGGAAATTGATCCCAGATCCTCCTCCACCCCAGCCAGCTTCAGTTTTTAGATGAGACTAAGACTGTGTTAGGGCTCTCCGGAGAAACAGAACCAATGATAGATAGATGAATAGATAAATAGATATCACTTATAACTGGCGTGGTTATGGAGGCTGAGATATGTCACAAGATGCTGTCTGCAAACTGGAGACCCAGGAAAACCAGTAGTGTGATTTAGCCCAGTCCAAAGTCCTGAGAACTGAGGGCGCTGCTGATGTAAGTTCCAGAGTCCAAAGGCCCGAGAACCAGAAGCTCCGATGACCAAGGGCAGGAGAAGATGGATGTCTCCGCTGAGTAAAGAGAGAGCGAATTCCTCCTCCCTCCACCTTTTTGTTCTATACAGACCTTCAAAGGATGGGGAGGTGCTAGCTTTCTTTCAGGAGGGTAGATCTTCTTTACTCAGTCTGCTGATTCAAATGCTAATCTCTCTGGAAAGACTCACAGACAGACACACTCAGAAGCCCTGTTTTACCAGCTATCTAGAAATCCCTTAGCAAGGTCAATGGCATATCAAATGAACCATCATAACTCTGGCTGCTGGCTCAGGAGAAACCTTGAGCCAGAAATATCCAGCTGTGCCAAGCCGAGGTTCTTGACCCACAGAAACTGTGCGATGATAATGTTTGTTGTTTTTATTTTGTACCTTTTATATTTTTTAATTTAATTTTTTGTATGTTTTTTTAATGGCTTTTCTTTTATTGTTGTTCAAACACAGATGTCTCCATTTTCCCCCATCACTCACCCCCGCCTCACCCATCCCCACCTCCCACCCTCGATCCTACCTCTCTTTGACTTTGTCCACATGTCCTTTATACATGTTCCTGGATGACCCTTCCCTTTTTTCCTCCCGTTATCCCCTCCCCTCTCCCCTCTGGTTATTAAAGTCTGTTCTTTATTTCAATGTCTCTGGCTATATTTTGTTTGCTTGTCTGTTGTTTTTAATGGCTAGATTTTCACTTAATTTCTTGTGAAACAATAGATAATCAATACAGGAGCAGAGCCCATGGGACTGATATATTTGGTGCAAGGACATTTGAGAGAAAGGGATGGATGAAGATGCCTAGATTTTGGATTTGAGAACCTGGACAGCAGTGGTGCCATTAACTGACATGTGGAGAGTTTGGAAAATATAACATGTTGGTTTGGGGGAATCAAAAGCACATTGTGTCCTGTTTTGGAGAAATTTTGAAGAGACTATTAGATATTAACCAGGGGGAATGTCAACCAGGCAGCCAGTCAGTGGATACAGAGTAACTATTCACCAGCCAGTCAGTTGCTAAATGTCTAGTAAGGGGTCACTGCTGACCAGGTTCTTTTCTATGCCTTGTTGTCAGAGTGTGAAACAAGATAAACCCCAGTGCACTTCTACTCTATTCAACAACAGATCATAAATTAACAAGATGATTTAAGAAACAATAAGTAATGAAAAAATGGGATAATGTCAAAGGTTGTTGGAGGTAGGGCATGCTACTTAGAGAGATTAAGAATGATTTTCTAAGGCGCAGTAAGAGGGCTTGAGCTGGGTGTGTACATTTTGGAAATGCCAGCATACTGACGGCACTTAATTCCACTGGAATTGCTGGGATCTCCTCAAGGGAGAATGTAGAAAGAGGAAATATCTCCGAACCAGTCCTAGGGCTTTCACCATTTAAAGGTCAGGGTCAGGAGGGCCCTGCAAAGAAGACCAACATAGCAGGAGAAAAACTGGGAGGGGGGTGGGATCACAGAATCCAAGAGAGGAAAGTTGTTTTTTTTTCAAAGGGAGTAGTGATCAATGCCCAATGTGGTTATAAGTTGAGTAGGATTACAGCAGAGAAGAAACCACTGGATTTGATAACATGGATGTTACGGGTGGTTTAATAAAAGCAAATTATAGGAATGAGTGAAAGGAACACAAGCTATATTGGAATTGGTTAAATAAAGAACGGGAGTTTGGAGATATTTCCTAAAGTTAGTTGCTGAACCCAACAATCATTTTCTTATATTTATAAACGATGAGTAAGGAATTTGGGCAGGGCTCAGCAGGCCCATTCATCTGCTCCACGTGGCATCCCCTGGGGCGGTTCAGTGCTATTCAGTTGGTGGCTGGACTAGTCTGGAGTGTCCAAGAAGACTTCACTCATATGTCTGCTGCCTTAGAAGAGATGGTTAGAAGGCTGGTCTTAGCTGGCCATTTTCCTCTTCCACGTCTTCATGGCCTTTCACACGGACACTCCAGTGGGGTGGTCAGATTATTTTGTAGAAGCTCAAGGTTAAAGAGCTAGTGTTCCAAGTGACAGGAGGTGAAAGCTGCTGGCATCTAAGGCCATGCCCTCAAACTTAAATAGTACCACTATATTTTATGAATCAAAACATACACAGAGTTCGCCCTGACTTGAGGGGAGCAATTCTACACCCCACTTTTCAATAGGAGGGGTGTGAAAGAATTTGTGACCACCATCAATCTGGTACACGAAGTGATAAAATGGAAGCAGCAACCATCGACAAGTCTTTCAAAGAGATTTACTTTTACACAGGGGCAGAGAAAGAGGACAGTAGTTAGAATGTGGGCTCAAAGAGCATTTCCCCCAGAAAACTGTGAGTGGCAATAAAGCACTTTGGTGTTTGATGGTAATAGTTCAGGAAAAAAGAAGAGATGGATGGTGTAGAAGAGAGAAGGTGTAACTGGGACCCAAATCCTTAAGAAGGAAAGACACTCAGAGAAAGGGAGGGACTGGTCACTAGTGAAGCAGGAAGCCCTGATTCGTGGGGACAGGAGAGATGGGTGTGCAGATGCACCTCCTACCTGGCCATGCTCAGATGTTGCCTTGTCAGTGAGGCATCCCCTTATCCGTGAGGCCTTCCTGGACTCCCCTTCCTTAAGCAGACCTCAGTGCTCCCTGTCTCTCCTTGCTTTATATTTCTCCATAGAAATGTGCATTAGCCACAGTACTAATATGCAGTAGTAATGTATTTCACTGATTTCTGGCACCTAGCAGGTAGTCGAATGTCAGCAAGTGCTGGAATGAATGAACACTGGAGCCATGTGTTGAGGAACTGGCAGGTGAGGGATGGTGCTGAGAGGAGATGCTTGCTACCCAGATGTTTGTGAGTGACAAACATGATATGCTGGGGAGAATAAAGTCAGAGCTTCAGGTTTGCAATCACAGCTCTCCCCTCTTTCCACGCCTTTTCTGGCTGAGTTAGGGGATCAAGTTCAGGAACCCTCTGAACCCCAAGGATTAGGACCTTTATAGGCACAAAGTGAGTGCTCATCGAAGCTTGACTCTCCTGTCCCACCGCTCTCCTTTAGCTCTGATCTGCTTGTTCTCCCCTTCTTTCCTGGTCTAGACGCTGTTTATTTCCTCTTTTTAAAGTCTGGGGAAGCACGCGGCTCCTGGCCGCAGGCAGGTGCTGACCCCGAGCCAGCGCAGTCTGTGCGCCCTGCCAGGGTGCGCCGCGGGCCCGGCGGGCGGGGCCGGGAGGGCCAATCCCCCGGTGGAGCAAGCGGGACTCCTGTTGCAGGCAGTTAGGTTCTTCCCGCCCCGGGTGCATCATCGCATTCACCCTTCTCTGTCCCAGGCCATGGCGAAGCTGAGCGTGTTCACCCTCTTGGGGCTGGGACTGACACTCTTCAAGGATCACGAGTCTTCTTACCAGTAAGTCGGGCTGTGCTGGGGCCGTGACACCTGACTTCCCCACCCCCGCCGGCTCAGGCCACCCCTGCCCCGAAAGTGGGGTCTAGGCTCTTAACAGAAAGTCTCATAGCAAAGTGCTGGATGCACATCCTGCAGGGTTTCCGCAAATGATTGTCCAGCTTTCGGTTGCCCCTTGGAAACAGCCCCACCCTCGCGATCTGAGAGATGGGGTAAGGGGCCTGCTGTCAGTCATGTGAGTGGCCAAGTTGTTAATTTTTTCCATGAAGATCCGTGTGCCTTCGCTACATATTCGCTTCTCAACCTCTCTTCCAAACAGATAACCAGATGGGGGGGGCACCCTGATACTGTGCGAATCAGGGAACGGAGCCTGCACTGTGGCTGTCTGACCCTCGCTCTCCAGTGGGGACTGGATGGAGGGGCTGGGGCGGGAGGGGATGAACCCTGGCGCTGGTATTTGATGTCCTAGGTTCTTGCTCTGTCCCTTACATTGTGGGATCTGGGGCAAATCACCTTACATCTCTAACGTGCTTAATACACACTTACATAGGAAGCAACTAACACAGTGCTTGGGACATAGTAACTACTCAGTGAATTTGAATGCCCTGCTTCCCTTAAAGTATTTCCTATATTGTTAGACACCGGGGCGGGGGCAGGGTAGGTACTTTTTAAGAATGTTATCAGTAATTTTTTGGTAACTTTTTACAGGGGTTCAAAGTCTAGAGATCACCTAATCTCTAAGACTTAATAAGTAATTTGTTTACTTTGAAGTAAAACATTACTAAAAACCAAATAGAACATTTTGGTTTTTAAAAATTATATAACCCTATGGACTAATTAGAAGCTTACATTCAGAAGAGGGTTTTTTTTGTTTTAATTTTAAATAAGCTATTGGTTTTTTTTCCCCTTCTAGTTGCTGGTTATTTTTGGAATCATAAACTTAGAAACAAGAAAGTGATTTGGGGTTTTAAATCGTGTGAAAATTTGTGAATTTTTATGAATCATGGTGCTATTTGCTACTAAAGAAGAATACACACACACACACACACACTCCAGCATATATGTGCATTGTGACGTCACCTGGTCGGAAAGGCCGGAGATGAGAGAGCAACATCTGACCCCACCTAAGCTTTCTCCTCTGCAGTCTCCCCTTGCAGCTGTGCCTGGGCTTGTTCCACTGCACCCTCCCAACAGAACTGCACAGCTGCCGTGAAGGAGGGAGGGTCTACCCTTCTGGTTTACCTTCCTTAATTTGCTCTGAGACAGGACACTCTAGCACCTTGTATATGTGTTTATGTAAAAGTATAGCTTTACCACCTCCGCTCTAAAAAGTTTCTCTCTCAATATGAGGTCTTAGCTTATCTCATTCAACATTAGTACTTTCCCAAGGTTGGTTTTGGAACATGAATCTCAAGACTTGCTCCACAACAAAAATGGGTTCCTTGAACAAGTAAATTTGGGGAACGTCGTCTGTTATAGCCTTCTTCTAGAGACCGCCAGTGCACTTGGGCATATTGAAGGCTTTGAAAAGTCCTTCTGTAAAAAAAAAAATGATTTTTCTTTGTTTAAGTCATCAATTCACAGACTTATTTGTCCATGTCCTCCACTCCCTTTTCTTGCTACCATCCACAAACAGCCCACGTAACTCTCTGAGACAGTTTGAGAAGGGACATTCTATACCATTGACTTGCACCAGGACTCAAATGTCACCATAAAGAAGCTGGGTCTTGGCCTTGGGCATCAGGGGAAGCTCATATTAGAGAAACAAAGAAATTATCAAGGGAAAATGGTTTCAGGGCCCCAAGTCTGGTTCTGATTTTCCTGAGAAGGACCGAAGCACACTAAGGTCATAGCTGAACACGTCAATCATCTCTGCAAGTCCCTTTGTTGGCATGGCCTGCGGTTTCCCCGCGGGGATAGGGTGCTTGCAGGAGATACTTTGTTTGCCACTGGGATGGTGCAGTGGGAAAACCTGGGCTCTGGTTTGTAAGTAAGAACTTACTGCATTACATTCAGCACCTGGATCCACTGAGTGGGGAGGGAACTTAGTGCTTGAACTTCCAGCTGTAATCAGATGACAGAGGAGGGAAAAGCAAAGAGGGACTGGGGTGGACCTCTGGTTTTAGAACAGAAAGGGGGCTTGAAGAGCAGGCACACAATGCAGGGCCAAGAGGATGGGTGGTTAGGGCAACGGAGGTTGTGTGCAGAGTCTGCTGGAGCAGGCTGGGCTGAAAGACCCTAGAGCCTCCCTACTCAAAGGGGCTATGGACCAGATGTGTGAGCATCACCTGGGAGCTCCCTGGAGTGCAGAATCTTAGGCCCCACCCCGCACTATTGAATCAGAGTCAGCAGTACCTAACAAGCTCCTCAGGGGATTTGTGTGTACTTCTCTAAAGGACGTGCAACTCCTGTGTCAACCATTAGAACCAGATCAAAAGATCTTGCAGGATCAGTAAAATACCTTTATCTGCTTTTTAGAGATAAGGCCCCTGAATCCCAGAGAAGATCATGAATCTGTCCAAGGGAGAGAAGGGTAGCTATTATGTCCAGAGAGCTGCATCAGGGGCAAGCTGGACCTCCAGTGGGTAGATCTTTTTTTCTTCTTCAGAGATGGGTGTACGGGAGTGGAGCAGGTTCACAGAAGTTATATAGGCCTAGAGCTGCAGGAAACTTGTGGAATGATACAAGGGGTGTCTTGGCACCATCCCTGACCTTTCCAGGCTGATAGCCACACAGATGAAGGAACAGAGAACTCCCCTGGATCAATAGTCTCTCCGCCCCATCACCATGGCCACCTGCCTGTGGCCTTGTAGCTGTGCACTGGGTAAATCCGGGGAACAGACTACAGTACAAACAGAGCCCTCTGGAAGTCTGCCATGTTGCAGTCCCACATCTCTGTGGCAACTTCCCATTCCTAAACTGCCGATTGTAATGGGTGAGTCCACCATTTCCCTTTATTAGAAGGAGGCCAGGACACCTGCCTTTGCCCTCCCACTGCACTTCTGCCACCGCCCATGCCCACTCCAGGCAGCACACGCTGGTGGGAAGACAGCAGTGGTGGATTCCAGCTGACCTGGGTTGGATCTCCTCTCTACAACTTTCAAGGTGCTTTACCATTCTGAGCCTCTTCTCCACCTAAAAATTATGGAAAGATAATACATATCGCAGTGGAATATATATAAAATCTGGTACACAGAAGGTGCTCTGTACATGTTAGCTTTTATTTTTGCCATCTGCTATCACGAAAGTCCACTGATGAATGATCCACCTAATGAGTGATACTTGAACATGCATGTGGCACTACCTTAATGAGACCCCAAGTTAAGGACAAACAATTCCCCAGTTTACCTTATCAATGCAATCAACACCATGTCCTCCATCTGACACACTCGCCTACTAACTCCATGAAACAATTCAGCAAACCTCAATGGGGTGCCTTCTTCCTGTGAGCACTGTTTTTATGCTGGAAGTCACAGAGATGACTAGATGTAGGATTCTCTCACAGGCTTCAGAGTTCACTGCGAGGAATAAGACCAAAAACTGGTAACTATGATACACCATGGTGCGAGACTTGATAGAAGTGCATGTGAGGATAAATGAAGGAGTTATTAATCCTATCCCAGAGGATGAGGAGGAGCTACAGAAGGTCATGAATGGGAGTCTTCCCAGTGGGTTAGGAGGTAAAGGGTGTCCTAGGTGGAGGGAAAAGTATGAGCAATTGGAAAGAAGCGTGAAAGCGACAGAGGCAAGGTTCCTTGGTATCATAGCACCTGATTTCAAATCTCACTTCTACCTTTTTAAATAAAGGACCACAGGCAAACTACTGGCTTCTCTGTGCCTGAGTTCACTTACCTATGAGACAGGTAACATATTAATCCTGCCTCAAAGGTGACTAGGGAGATTAAACAGGAAGTGCATGTGAAAGTCCTGAGCACAGGAGTCAGCACATAGCAGGTCCCAGTAAGGAACACTGAGTGAATGAGGAGTGTGCAGTGGCAGAAAATAGACCGATGGGGGTGCATCTGGCCCTAGGGACATTCCAGAGTAGATTTCTTTTTTTATTTTTATTTTTCCAGAGTGGATTTCTTAATGCATAACTGAAGATCCTCACTTGCTTTTGTAACAAGTAAGCACGTATTTGCAAAGAATAATCCACAGCAGGGAGTATGTGATTTCCGGCCAGAGTTCAGAGGCTGAGAAATCAGGGACACATCTCAGACAATGCGCTTGGTCCCTTAGGCTTGGAACATTTGGAGTTCATCAAGGCCTCGACAAGATATTTCTTAATAACTGAGAACAAGATAGAAAAATATCAGAAGGATCATAGCAACACAGGCCAAATTGTCCTCTGGTGCTTCCTCCGGCTTTTAGGCACTGCCCTCTGTAAATTTTGCTTGGGTAGAGGATGGAATATGAGCTGTGCATTCATACTCGAGTTCAAATCCCAGCTCAGCCACTTCAGAACTTTGTGGCCTTGGAAAGCCACTTAATTCTAGTCATCTGTAAATAGGGAAAATAATGCTTCAGGGAGGTGTTTGTGGATCAAACGAGGGTATATACAGTACCTGGAATGTAGTAGCAATAATTATCCCATTGAGACAGGATTTGTTTGGGCCATAAATTTGAACCCAAAGCAACTTAGTGCTGAGTTAATGCCTCTTTACCTACCCTGGACTCCTCTTACCTGTGGTCATCCTATGTTTTCAAGGTTAGAGATGATCTGCCATGAGAGAGAAGCTGGAATTAGGCTAGAGGCTGAGTAGCTCAGCTTTTGTCTGCCCTCAGCGAACCCATCACAGTTAATGACCCTTGAGAGCCAGGCGGTATGCCGACTCTGCTCATGTGGTTCTGACTCGAAGCTGGTTTGGCTCTCCTTGACATTTTTCACAAGCCTTGACCCATTCAGCAACTGCACATCCTTGAATCTCTTCCACGCCACTCTTCGCTCTGTCCTTGGTTATAACTTCACCCTAGGCATCTTGTCCTTTCAGTTCCCTGGGGCACAGTATGAGTATTCACTGAGATTTCACTCATCCAGTATTTTTCCAAAGGGTGGGTCACAGAATCCACACAGGAGATCATGGCCAGCACTTTAAAATAAACGAAATGTAATTAAATCGAAGCCTTAAGGACGTCTCTATCACACGTATTGGGGTGAGAATTCTTTTGTGAACCTTATTTCAGATCCGCGCAGCAGGAGTGTGTATGTGCTGTGCGTTTTACTCTACAAAATGCTTTTCCTAACGCGGGTCTCAGTCGGAACATTTTCAAGCCACTGCTCCCTCACTTTCTATTTCTTTATTGTGAGTTTTTGTGATTGTATGTCAGAATCCCACTTTTGAAATAGCTTTTAGTGTCTTAGGTGGTGGAGCACATCCCAACCTTCCTTTGAGGTCTGTTTTCTAACTTCGAGTCCATCATTCAGGGAACCACCTTGCAGGCTCGGCCTTCCTCATCGCCGGGTCTCTGGCAGCCAGGCTGGTGCTCCTCTGCCCTGGCTGTGCATCCGGATAAACCGTGGTGCTTATTTTTAAATAAAGCCGATTATGGGCCCCACTCCTAGCCGGTCAGGTCAGACCCTCTTAGACAGTAGGATTGGTAGCTAGTGGCATGGCAGTAGAACATACTACATTTTCCCCCTGAATGAATAAGGAAAGATCAGTTGCCCCGAAATTCCTATCATTTTGTACCAGGTTGGTAAGAAATTTAGCCAAAGTGTCTGTTGACTTCTAGCCCATTCGCCTCCTTCTGTGACACTAAATTCTCAGGAAGGCAAGTAAATTTTTTGGCCTATCTTTAGCCAAATAAGATCTCCAGGGATTCTTAGATATTGTTACTGCTCACTATGTCTATGAGAACATATTGTCAAATTGTTGAAATCTCTCAGCTGTGCCTACGCTGTAGTCCATGTCTTTCCAATGGCTCATCGAGAGCTTTGCTTTGCTCTGGCAGCCTGTGGGCGCTTCCTTCACACATCTGCTCCCTTTTCCTTCATCTTTCACTCCAGTGTTCCCCTCAGTGCTTATATACTCAGATTTAATAAGTTGCTTTTGGATGTGTTTGTGTGGAATGCCTTTTTATATGCTGGTGTCAGTTGGGTATGATTTTCTGAAGCTGTAAATCTTTTTAAGCACACGTGCATTTTTCAAGTAACACACCTGAAAGCAGATGCCCAGTCCAGGCTCTAGAGTCCCACGGAGCAGATGGGCTGGAGACCCATCTGTCAGCAGCCCTAAAACATCAGTGGAATAAATTGGAACCACCTTGCTATTTACCAAGTTTCCACTTAGGACTCCTTACACAGCTGATGAAATAGCTAGTTCCTGTTCCTGCCAAAGTGTACAGAGCCCTGGAGAAGATATTATGTATCTTTTCTGTGTATCTGTTCACCTCTGCCTAATTAATACTAATTGCACCTACAGGCTCCACGTGTCTTGCCTGGTAGAATTGCTCAGGTTCCAAGGAACACAGATCTTGGGTTGAAACCGAGGCGAAGTAAAGTTAAGGAATACTTCACTGGCTGCTTACCTTTGCAACTTAATTGTACTATCTGAATAGTTTTATATGTATTTTATTCTTTTATTTTCTGTCCCAGAGCACGACTTAATTTTTTCCGAGAAGTAAAACCCGTGGAACTTCCTAAGTGTAATCTAATTAAAGGAATAGGTAAGTATGTGAGAGAAGGAATAGCTCATTTGAACTTGCAGTATTATTTTACTACACCTGTTAAGTTTTGGTCAAAAATAAAACTATAAAACCAGAATAGTATGATTAAGTCAACTAATGTTCTTATAAGTAAATTATGTGTCTTTTGACTTCACTATCATATTGCCAGGGTGTTGACGTGGTCTGACCATTTGTTTTTGTTTGGTCAGTTTAGTAAAACAATAGAACAATGTTTGATTTTATCATAATGCAACCTGAGGAGATGGCAGAGGAGAGAGAAAGAAGGAGGAAAAAGCAGTGAGTAAAGAGTAAATTTAAAAAAAAATTAAAATTTATTGATTAGAGAGAGAGAGAAAAGCATTAATTTGTTGTTCTATTCATTTATGCATTCATGGATTGCTTCTTGTGTGTGCCTTCACTTGGGATTGAACCCTGACCATGGCATTGGGGAGGACACTCTAATCAACTGACCTACCTGGCCAGGGCAAGGGTAGGTTTGTAAAAAGCCCTCACACACTGCTGCAACTAACCACAAGGCTTCTTGAGGCTCTCAGCAGATTTCCCCTTAGGTCTCGTTAGTCAGAGCTAGACAACTGGCTGATGCCCTAGCTGCAAAGGAAGCTGGGAAAGTCGCCTCCATTGTGGGATGCAGGCCCTGTCAGCAAAGATAAAGGGCAGGGAGTGACAGTGGGCAGGCAACCAACGGGCAGTGTCATAAGACTTGAGTCCCCTTCTGGTTTCAACCAACAAGCTTTGTTATTTGAGGACGAGTTGTTTGAGATCCATGCTTGTGTTGTTTTGTGTTTTGTTTGTTTGTTGTTTTTTTAAAATTATTTATCGTAGTTGCCTAATGTTCGAAAGGCTAGACCAGACGACTAGTTCAGTTAGAATGGATGAGCTTGGTCAGATATCTTATAGTACATTTTTTTTCTAGAAAACAGATATGATATTGATATTAAATATCACTAGATATTTGAAGAACATTCTCTCTTAGAGTATCAATGCCAAACTGAAAGTTCTTGTTTGTTTCTAGAGTGATTGAAATTTTTAAAATTTACATGTATTTAAAATATAACTAGCTTGATATTTTGCCGATGTTTATAATTAATTAGTAAATGCATACTCTTCATATGAAATGTACCTTCATTTTAACTAGTTTAGAATTTGCTTATATCTCCAATGTGGTTTTCAAAGAGTTTATTTGATTTGGAACTATTTATATATTATATAAATATAAATTTGGAATTATTAATATTTATAGTATCAATATATATTGGTGGTTTACTCTGTGTCTTTAAAAAAACAGCAAGCTATTTTCAAAATATCGTACCTTTTGTACATTTTGTGAATTTATATAAACTTTATATGAGATTTCAGACTCTGAGAAAAAAAGTTTTAGTCCATCAATTTAAAACAAATATATTAAGTATAAATTTTAATTACACTTAATTATATTAATGCCTTTTAATTTTTATATAATCACATCAGTCAATTGGAAAATACCTGAAAGAACTGATTATTCTGAACCTATCAGAGTGAGCTGCATGTGGAGTCCCATTTTCGAGTTAGGAGTGATTTAAAAACAGGACCCCTAGTTCCTTGCAATAGGGGGACTCAGCCTGCGCTGTCTGTTCTCCCGGCAGAAGCTGGCTCTGAAGACTTGGAGATACTTCCTAATGGACTGGCTTTCATTAGCTCTGTAAGTGTGTTGTCTCACTACCCTATTTTCTAGAACCAGGAGTTGAGTCTTTCATTTAACCCTTCTCTACACCGATGCTCACCTTCAGATACAATGAGCAGTCACATGGTTCAAAAAACAAACCATAGATACATTTCCACTGGTATTAGAAGTATGAGCTCCATTCCTATTTGTATTCCTGTGTGCATACTCTCGTATTACCTTATCTTCCACTGTAACAACTGTGAGCCCAATAAGTTCAAGAACGGCTTCCCACTCAACTATCTATCCCTTGACTTATTTAAGTGCTGTGCTCACATATTTGCTGAAGTTAGTGTACTTTATACCCCCTCACATGTCATTTAGATTTGTACCTTTTTTCTTGTACTTTTCAGAATAAGTCCTTTAATGTAGAACTGCTGATAGGTTATTCCATATTTCCCAGCTTTAAAGAGAGAATCCACCATGCTTATGGAAACTCTCATGCATATAGATCACTGTGGTAGCAATGACATCCAAACAAAGGATGACAATGTAGTCGAGGATGACAGAGTTAATAGGGTACAGTATACAAATGCAGCCACTGAAAACCCTTTGCTGCTGGTTGTAAATTATTTAGTCCAGTTTTCTCTTATGAAGATGGAGGACCAGTCATCCTCTACAGCAGTCCTTGCAAACCTTTTTCAAAGCAACAGAATACATATTTTAAGCCAAATCACACACAGGGCCCCAATGTCTAAAACCAGTAAGAGCTGTGTTATTCTAATCGAAGGCTCACTAGACTTCCCCTAAGCCTCTGTGCCTGAGATGTTCCCTCATAGCCCTTGTTTACATTGTTAAACCCCAGTAGTAAATGTCCTTTCGGTCTGCTCTGTCATTTTTTTATCTTTCTCATGGGTTGCTGGCTGTGATGTGGGACTCATATAGCTTTCGCTGCTTGCGATGGGCCTGTGCCTGTGCATGTGGGGCCCCCGACAGAGCACATGGTTTCCAGAGCCCACGATGGGACCACTGCCCAGGCCAGTGAGAGGCTGCCCATGTGGCCTGGTTGTGTGAAGCAGTGAACCCACGTGCTGTCTACCGCCTCCATCAGCATTTGTAATATTTCTGGATTTTTCTCCTTCATTATTCACGAGGGTTTAAAATATCCTGGAGTAAAGAGCTTTGAACCCGACAAGCCTGGAAAAATATTTCTGATGGACCTGAATGAGGCAGACCCAACAGCGGTGGAAATGACTATCACTGGAAGTGCATTTAATCTGTCTTCATTTAACCCTCACGGGATCAGCACGTTCACAGATGAAGGTGACAACATTGAACGTTTCTTAGAAATAAAACCAAATTGTTTTTAAAAAGCAGAAAAAAGTTAACACATAAATATTTCTTTTCATTCAACTAAAGTACAATCATGAGTGATGTTCTTCTTCTGCTTTTTAAACGTACCCCTGTGTTAATTAAATATAAGTACTTAAATGCTTGAGAATGTTAAAATATTTAAGATTTCTAAAGCACCAAATTAAAAAAAATACTACTAGCATTCACAGTATCCCTATAATTACTGTAGTAATTCAGCCCTAATAATATAGGCTTTCAAACTTTAAACCATTTTACAGATCCAGGCATGTACAGGAGTAGATTTTGCCAACATAAGCCACCTGCAGCCTGTAGATCCACTGACAGAAAGTCATGATGGTCAGCTTTCTCTCAGCCCCATCCCCTTCGATGGCTCCCTGTCCACTGGTTCCTCTGTTTTGTCTTCAAACTGCTTCTCCACATTTGAATATGTTATCCCCCATCCCTTATGTCTTCATTTATTTCCTCCCTCCCTTCCTCCCTCCCTCCCTCTGTCTTGTCCTGCCTTCCTCCTCATTTTATGCAATTGGCCACTTCCTTCTTCAAGTAACTTGCTCTTCTCTCTGATCCTACTGCAGGTTTTCTCTCCTGCTCATTGTTTTATCACTCATTTCAAAATCTCGGAGCATTTTCCAAAGGACTGCTTTTTCATCGCTTCTTTATTTTCATTTCAGAAAGTAGAAAGTTCAACCATATCACACCTCTAACTGTACCTACTTTCCAGGAGAACACTTCCAATGGAGTTTTCTTTCTTTCTTTCTCTTTCTTTCTTTCTTTCTTTCTTTCTTTCTTTCTTTCTTTCTTTCTTTCTTTCTTAAATCAGCTCTTCAGTTCCATTCCTTCAGCTTACTTGATAGTTCTGTTTGGCTCTTCTGCTATAGCCACTTACAACTCAAAATGTTGCAAAATTATTTTCCATCTTTTCATATTCCCTTTCTCACTTCTACCTCATATGATTTCCCTTTATATATATATATATTTTTTTTTCCTTTTGATGATCTATGTATTTATCAGCATTATATTTTATTTTCAAAATATTTTTAAATGCAGAGAAATATAGTGTTGGGTGTGTATATACACTTTTAAATAAAAATGGGGAAATACTATACAAATATTATACACACCTTTCTCTAAGATGCTTTTGCATTAAATACTACACTCCTTTTGTTACAGAACAGACCCAGGGAGGGGAGGTACACTATTACTGAATGGACCCACCCTTGTGCTCTGGGTGTCCCCTACCCCATACTAGTTTTGCCTTGTCCGCCACCAGAGAAAGGCGTGTCTCGGTGCCAGAGATTGGTGAAAGGGAAAGGGATTATTTATTTAAAGAGTTATACAAACTTAAGAGTAATAATGTCTTCACTGAGATCTCAAAGTCCTTTAGAATACCCACAAACACACAGTCCTTCCTTCCCCCTCTGCCCAGTCCAGGGTACTGTACCTCAGAGAAAGAAATAGAAGTCCATGGTTCTTGTCTGTCTAAGCTACGTGGTCCCAAAAGACGCTGCATGGCTGCCGCGCCCGGGTTTAAATCCCAGCACCAATCTTCCTCTGCTGCACCATTTCTGACTTCGCCCACAATTGGCCACAGCTGCCAGCATTCCTGTATTTTTCCAGCTTTACTGGGCTGCCGTAGTAAGTCCGGGCAGGTGTGGCCCCATGGGATGGAGCCAATTATCTCCAAGCTTTTACACAGGCTCTATAACCACGGGGAGTTGCCTCCATTTACATCATGGGTTGAAGTCACTCCCATCCCCCTGGCTCAAAGCGTGGCCACAGCTGTTTAACATATCTATGAAAACAGTTAAAGGTTACAGATATGTTAAACGACCATTCTAGAGGTTATCTGCAAAACTGTTGCTATTCAAAACAACTCTCAATGGCCCTGCTCCATAAGTCCCATCCCCCAGCTCAGACTTGTGGGGGTGAGGACATCCTATAAATGTATATATTTCTAATATTTCCTGGACCCCCTGGGTTCCAGACCACATTACAAACCCATATTTGGGGCTCCTCCTTGGCTGCACCCTGTTACATTTTCTGTTACAGTGCACTTACAGCTACTTTTTAATGCATAGTTGGTGTGTATCTACCTCTATGTTCACTGCAAACAATGCTAAATAATGCTAAAATAATGTTCTTCTACATGTATCTTCTGTGAATATTTCTTTAGGATGAATTCCTGAGGATGAATTTGCGCTTTCATCCTCACTTATGTTTGATGTCTGACTCCTTCATTCCTCAGACACCATCAGGGGCTTTTGATACTTCCCGTCAAGTGCCCCTCATACCCTTTCCTGCCTTTCCTCCTGGTCCAGCCCCTTCTCTCCACACGCCCAGATTGCTGCTGTAGCCTTGGATTGTATCACCCCTTGGCTCACATTCCCCACGAGCAAAGTCTGGGTCCTTACCCTAAGCCCTAACAAGACTGACTGTGGCTCCCTACCTATGGCTTCAGCCCTCCTACTCATTCTGTCACTCACTCTACTCCAGCTACAACCTCACCATGATGTGAATGTGCTGAGGAAGATCCTGCCTCAGGCCCTTTGCACATTCTCTTCCCTCAGCTTGGAATGTTCTTTCACCAGATATTCACGTGGCTTCATCTTTTATTTCATTTAGTTCTCTGCTTTAATATCACCTCCTCAGAGAGAACTTCTTTGACTCCCATGAAGAGAACTTCATTACTCTCCATCCCTTTATTCTGTTTCATCTTCCCTTTGTGTCACTTAACACCAACTAAAATCAATTAAATACGTGTTTGTCAAATGAAGGACCCCCCAGATGGCTTCTCTGCTCAAATCCGTTCATTTCTATCCAGTACACTTTGCATTGTTTTCCTTTAAACACCAATTTGGTCACGTCAAAGGTTTCCTAAGACTCCCTGATTCTTAAGACTATAATCTAACTTTACTTGCCTCCTTCTTGACCAGTAAGACCAGTCTCTTTCATGTCCCAAAGTTGCACTAACTCATGGAAGTCGCTTCCTTTGATACTCTCAGATGTTCTTTTATGGAATTTATCATCTTATACTGTTGTACCCCAACACACCTTCTAATATTAGTATTTCCCACGTCTTTTATCTCTTTTATCTTAACTCTGCATCTCACTGAGACCATCTGCAATAGAAAGCTTAACAAGCTCTTTGGAGTTTTAGGTCAAGCGCTGCTCATTCTTAATTTGAGGATATTTTTCTCCCTGTGGAGCTTGGAGTTTTTAAAGACTGTCACTGGTTCCTTCTTTAGCCATTTCTCTTTGGAACAACCACAAATGCTTCTCTCTACAAAGAGATGAAAATATTCCATCCGCCTGACACCCTAAGTACTAGCTGGAGGTGGGTTGAAATTGCTTTTTGGAGACAGTTCTGACAGCTGAGAGCTCAGTTAATGCTTCAATTTTTGTTTTTAATCTCCTCTCAGATAATACCGTGTACCTGCTGGTGGTGAACCATCCAGATGGCAAGTCTACCGTTGAGTGTTTTAAATTTCAAGAGGAAGAAAAATCACTTTTGCATCTGAAAACCATCAGACACAAACTCTTACCTAAGTATTGAAATCTCTCTTATTTCTATTTCCTTTTAACACCGGTGAACAGTTGATCTACTTCTAGGTTTTCCTTTGGGCTGGGGGTGGGGAAGGAGGGTAATGGCTGTTCAGCTCCTTTCTAATGATCACGCAGTCCTCCAAATGCTCTTCTGCAGAAACTTTTGAGAACCCAAGCCTCTCAAAGAAGACCTGTTCCCTCTGGCCCTCATTTCCCCAAAAGCTGTTTGGGTACTGGCTTATGATGCCTGGCCTCAGAATGTCTGCTAGTGCTTTTATCAAGGAAAATCTCTGCTCTTTCCTAAAAACAGACTGAGTATTTCAAACCCAAACCGGTTGCACATCTTGAGTTTATTTATTTTTATGCTTTTTAAAAATACAACCTTAGATGTTTCTGTGAATCAGAAACATATACCTAGGGGTACCTGCAATCCGGGGCCTCTGACTTCCCCTGCACTGCCTCCCCTGCAGTTAGGTTGCACGTGATTTATGAAATAGCGGATCTGTGATAACAGCTCTGTCCTGGGCTCCTGGGAAACATGACACATGGAAAGAGAAAACACTCAAGGATCCCTGCTTCCGATCAACCCAAGCATAAGGTCTTTGCTTACCTTAAGATTTGATTTTTGTGGCAAGGGATGGATTTAGGATAATAATCTGCACGTTTTTCCCCAAACAATTTTTATCTTTTAATCATTATGGCTTCCTAGAATCCAGACCTCTATCTGAATAATTTACATAGCATTCAACTACCTCGGTGTTTGTGAATCTAGGTTTTTTTAAACTATGTGTTATTTACATTCGGGTACCTAGCAAAATGTCTGGTGTATATTGATAGTTTGTCCTCTGCGTTGCCACTGCCCTTTCCTCTCCTTTTTCTACCCGGTGGTTTTGAAGATGAAGAAACAGATTGGAGAGAAATTGAGTTACTGGATGAAGGTCAGCCAACCAAATAGTGGCCAATCAGGAGCAAGGGCCCAGGTGTTCTCCTGTATCCCAAGGATGAGAGAAGTTTCAGAGAAGAGCTTTCGATGGGAGAGTTTATATGACATTCATGCCACAAATATATTTTAGAAAGAGAATGAGGACACCAAGAATGTGCCAAATACCAAGATCTAAATTAGAAAAAAGTTTGTAGAATGGAGAAGCTGGACTAATAATAATAATAATGGTAGTAGTAGTAATAACTTAATGAGCTTTAACTATGTTAGGAACTGCGGTAAGCATTTTAAACAGGTTATTTTTACTAACTTTTTACAAATACCTTCTTGTTTAGGTTTTATTATTATACCATTTGGACTTTAAAAATTTGAGGCCTGGAGTATTTAAGTTGCCCCACATGGGATTTTATGCTGGTAGCTTGGGTCTGGAATTGGTGAACGGAGCCACTATGAAACAGTGAAAATGTATTTGTTTCACCATCTAATCTTGGAGATCTCAGACTTGTATAATTTCCCAGGGTTAGAGTATTTTTTTTTCCTGGGCCAGTTGCAAAAATATTGGTCTTTGGCCAGACAGAACTGAAAATAACTATAGTGCCACCATTAATTGAAAATCTGCTCTCTCAACCCAAGGACTGCCCATGTATATTTTCTGCTTTGTATTTGATGGTTTATCGCATTAATTTTTAAATTACTAATCCATTATAATTTAAGCTTGTTATTATTAATAATAACACAATGGTCATTATTGGTCATTCACCATCTGCTAGGCACATTGTGAAGGGCTTTGCATTCATTATATCATTTTATTCTTACCAAAGGCTTTCGAGGTATAGAATGGAAACTGAGGCTCAGAATTTAGTGACATGCTGTGACCCCACAGAAGAGAGCACGCAAAGTCAGGATTCAAATGGAGTCCATCAGATTTTAAATCTGTTAGCCTAAACCATTCTGTTTGCTCCTTTGTATGTCAAGCAGCACGTGATTGCAAAGCATACTGATTTTGGAAGTTTGCTTTTAAAAAAGAGAGGGAAAAAACCCCAGCTTGCAGGTTTATGCCTGGAGCCTGTACAAACTAATCTTAAGTCCCTAGCCCCTTTTTTCTCATGCAGCGAGAGCAGCGGGCTCCCTGCAAAGCACATGGCAGGCATGGACTCATTGTGATTCACACCGCAAGTCCACAAATTAAGATTCTGACCCTTAGTCTTAGACTAATGAGCTGTATGACTTTGGGAAAATCATTTAACCTCTTTTTACAGATGAGAAAACTGAGGCTTTGCACACTTATCTCGCTCGCCCAGGAGCCCAGAGCCCCGTCAGAGCTCGACAATAGAGCACAGATAATTCTCTCCCAGATAATGGCCCCAGGGGACTTCTGTCACCTCAATCAGTAAAGAATGGCTCACTTATGTGTTCACTGTTGTACCTATTAAAGCAGAAAAATAGGCTCATATATCTTAGATTTTCAGTAACAGAGAGAATCAAAAGCGGTAAGGAAAAAAGCCACAGCACCCTCTTTCTGAGCAGGTTCACTGGTGTTTCACTCAGTTTAGAAGCAGGAAACTTGAAAGCTGGAATTGACTCTCTAAAGCAGAAAGAGATCCATCACATCCGCCTTTTACAGGAAAGGAAACTGAGGCCCTGAAATGTGAAACGAATGATTCTCCCTAGGTCACACAGAAATAGTAGCAGAGCTTGAACTAAAACGCAAGTCATAATACCGCCAGTGTCCTTTCTATTGCCGACGATGCCCGGGACCGCTCTCTGTGAGAGTGAGTGCTCTGTGAGCATGAATGAAGTTCGCCTCGGTGATGATTCCTGGCCGAATAGCTACTGAATTTAGAATCTACACACACATACACAGGCATATCCCCACCCCGCAAGCCACAGCACTATTTTAAGATACAGTAAATAGGGCTTTTATATTACACTGTGATCACCTCTTACGGTTTCCTAGAGTAATTACTGTCTTCGGGGATTGTATAGGTGGGACTGACTTCATAAGAATTCTCTGCCCTACAGGTAGAGTTAAGGCTCCATCCCATATCTTGATTTTAGTAATAGATATTAATGAATGTCAATGCATAACCCTGTAATATACAATCACTTCAACTATATGTGTGACACGTGTGTGTTTGAATTGCAGTTTGAATGACATCGTTGCTCTGGGACCTGAGCACTTTTACGGCACGAATGATCACTATTTCGTCGACTCCTTCCTGAGACACTGGGAGTTGTACTTGGGTTTGGCCTTGTCCTATGTTGTTTACTACAGTCCAAACGAAGTTAAAGTCGTGGCCGATGGGTTTGATTTCGCTAACGGCATCAACATTTCACCTGACGGCAAGTATGGAAACTTTTCAAATGTCATACATTTCCCGGTATTCCTGTTAGGTCTCTTTTTGAACATATTCCTTTTCTAAATAATGTGATACATTTTAACATGTTATCCTAGTAAGAGGAAATTAAGAAAAAATGTAAAATACCTTAATTTTTAAGGAGGTAAAATTGATCAAATCAAAATTTTCTATTTGGTGAAGACATAATTTTGAATTTTTTAGAGTGGGGCAGAGGGAAGGTACATTTCAAAAACGTGAATAAACATTTAGAGTTACTGACTATTACTGTGACAATGGCTTACTATTGCTAAATGATATTGTGATAAAATTTAGAACTAGTAAATAATACTGTGATAATCACTTAGTATTACTAAACAATATTGTGATAAACACTTAGTATTAGTAAATAATATTGTGATAATCATTTAGTACTACTAAGTAGCTTTGCTTTGAGGGAAGATTTTAGAGTATAATGAGATTAATAGCAGTAAGCGTTTATATCAGTAGGACTGCTTTAGGACAAGCTAAAGAGCGTGCACCAAAATATAAATCAAGGCATTGCTTTCTTCATCAGAAAAGTGCTGCTAGGGGCCAGAAGGTCCACTAAGCAGTGGGCTGGGTAATGTAGCTGATTTGCATTATCTGCTGATGGCCCCGAAGCAAGCAAATGCACACTTTGGGTCGCACTGATATATGTAAAATCTGTGTCTCCATCCACCTACATACCCTTCCTCATCTGGTAACACCACACATTTCAGAGGGTTAGTAACATACTTAGAGACAGCAGCATGAACAGCTTGCAATTATTCATATCATCTCCTGGTCTTCAGAAATAGCAGATCATCACAGTCTGTGTGGCAAGTGTGGCATAGCACTGTGCTCGGATACTAAATCCTCAGGGTCAGGGCCAGACTCAGGACAGGCGGGGAGGAAGACGTCTCTCAGGCCCAGGATAAGCATCTTCTCTTCTCTCCTGCTTTCTTTCTCTGGCCTAAAGCGGGGAGCTGGGTGTCAGAGGGCTTCCCTGCAGCCGGTTGGGGAGAGGCCGCTCTGCTCTGACAGGCAGAACCTGGGGCTCGCCCCATATTGACAAACTGCGAGGAGAATTGGAATGCTTTTATCTCCCAGATGTGAAAGCTGGTGTTTAGGGCTAACTAGGGCCAATTAGGTTCCTGCCCTTAGAAATAACGTTACAGGATTGAAGTCTTGCGTGCACTGTAAGCTCATTAATTCTCTCAGAATTTGGCGTGCTCTCAGATGGGCTCCATTTCCAGTCTCTAAGCAAAGTTCTAGAGGAAGAGTTCTCACAACTTCACCGTTACCTTTAGAATCGCGTCACTTCAAGTGCTTTGATGTCACTCTTTCTTCTTTGAAGGTACGTCTATATATCTGAAGTTCTGGCTCATAAGATTCATGTGTATGAAAAGCACGCTAATTGGACTTTAACTTCATTGAAGGTAAGATGTATTAACATTGTAAGTTTGCAGAGTGATAATTAGATTCTAATTGATTTGTGAAATGAAAGGTGAGGAAAAAAGGCTTATCTAATTGGAGTGGGTGAGAACCAATTTTTCACTCCTTTATTGCGAGCCATCTGCATCCTATGTGTTTGTTGTTCGCGTTCACTCATCTGTGGAGTAGGAAGCAGCAGGCCAGACATCTCACCCATGAAACTTTGATTCTTTCAACTCTAGTGAGTTTTAAGCTTTGGGTTGCTTTCCTGGCCCTCCCTCCCTCCCTCTTCCTTCCTTCACTTTCTTCTCTTTCTCCCTCCTCTTCTTCTCCTTCCTTTCTCCCTTTCTTTATGTTGATGGAATAGCCAAGAAGTCACCTCAACAGGTATTTAAAATGATGGAGCTCTCCACAATATTACAAAGCCTAAGAACCAGCAGTGGCTGCGTGAGCCCCAGCCCCTGTCCCTGTGCTGCCGTTGTCTCCAACTGTGTCCCTCTGTTCTGCCTCTTCTGCAGGCATGTGCCTGGAGCTGGCCTGGCATGGCCCCACCGCACGATGGGGTACTGTTTCCTTGCTCAGGTGATTTTCCTGATGGCGACGGGTCTCTCGTCCATATCCCCTGGCTACCTAATCTACAGTTGCATCTGCTCCCCTACACACACACACACACACACACACACACACACACACATCCTATCTCCTTTACGACTTTATTTTCCCTTCAGCATTCATTATGAACATACCACATATTTTATTTATCCTCTCTGTTGGCTGCCTCTGCCACTAGGCTGTAAACTCCACAAGGACAGATTTTTCCCTCATTTGTTCCTGGAAGACTCCCCACCACCGCCACCTAGCAGGCATTCAACACATACTGGTTAAATTAGTATGATGGTGCTGGGCGTGTTTCAGGGGGTTCATCTTCTACCCCCACCAATGCTGATCTGTTTTGAAGCTTTGGGTCAAAAGAGGTAAAAACACAAAAGAGAGGAAAGAGAGGAAGAGCAAAGTAGAGCGTTGTGAACGTAGCCCCTGCCCCTGAAAAACAAGCCATTGTCCGCCTGCCAGAGCCGCCCTCAGCACGGACCGCTGTCCCCAGGCCCTGTAGCTGCTCCTGTAAGCACATCTGAGGAACTGTCACGAGGGGCTTCACTCCGAGAAAATTACCTTGAAGCAACATCAAATGGAACGTTATGTTTGACATTAAAAATCACTGGCAGGGCTAGTCGGTACTAGCTGAAGGAAATGGAATTTCACACACGCATACTGGCTGAGGGAATAAGAACAAACTGTGGTTATAGCCATATGCACTTCTGTAAATGGAAAGGTAAAGAATTTTCTAAGAATGGAACCCAATCCCATATACATTCAATGTACAATGATAAAGGCGCAGCTGCCACCAAGGCAAGATTGAGGGCAAGTCTCATTTCAGATCTGGCTCCCACATTTGGCAACAGATCATGCTGGTTTCCTGATATAACTCAGCTGAGACTACCCCTCACAACTGAAATGTTCTCCTTCCTTTTGAAGGAGCACATTAATTAAGCCAGTTAATTAATCCCCAGAGTGCCAAGAAATTGCTGCGACTGATCTTAGAATTTTCAGTGTGATGTGGATGGGTTTATGACCTGTCAGAGTGTGAGACATACATACAATGAAATATTATTCAGCCTTAAAAAGGAGTGCAGAGCTAACACATACTACAACATGGACGAGCCTTGGAGAAACTATGCTAAGTGAAATAAGATAGACACAAAAGGACAAATACTATAGGACCCCACTTATATGAGTACCTAGATTAGGCAAATTCACCGACAGAATGTACAATAGAGGTTCCCAGGGGCTGGGGAAGCGGGGAAGGGGGAGCTGTTGGGCTGTTTCCGTCTGAGATGATGAAAGGTTCCGGAAATAGGTAGTGGTGATGGCTGTACAACATTGTGAATGTACTTAATGCCACGGAATTGTACACATAAAAATGGTTAATAGGACAAATTTCATGTTATGCATGTTTTACCACAATAAAAATAATCCCCTTACCAAAATTCAAGGCAGCCAATGAATTAGCCCCACTTTAATGAAATGCAATTCTCTAAAAATTGGAATATTTGTTAACAGAGGATACAGTTTTTCCCCAAAAGAAAAACTTATCAAATTTCCTTGACCAAGGAATGTAAAACTTTGCAGTTGGCTTTGTGGAGGTGTGAAACGTAGCCTGCGTGGTGAGTTAGCATTGCTAGGAATCACAGGTTTGCAAGGCAAGGGCCCAGCACAGGCTCCGCTCTGGACCGTGAGCATTTCCTTGGCAGCAGCCAGGTTGGCCGCTCACCCCAACTCTGCAGGGGCTGAGCTCCTTGCAGAGCCCATGGCAGGAGCTCAGGAGTTGTGTGTTGAATGAAGGGGACTCCAGGCTGCTGTGCCCTGCTCCCGCTCTCACCATCTCCTCCCAACTCGTAGGCTTTTATCTGCCATGGAACTCACCCATTGGCCACCACCTCTTCCAAAGGGAATGGCAGAACCCTGAGACAAACATTTCCCTTGTTTAAAGAAAGTAACATATCACACAGCACAAGGTCTGAAACCATGATAGATGGGGGCTTGCCGGTGAGGAAGGCCTGGAGCTGATCTCGACCAGAGCGTGCTTGCTCAGCCGCCTCCTTTGGCCAGCCTTGCCTGTTGTCGAGGTGTGAATGAGTGATGGATTTCAATGAAGGTGAAAAGGAGACTCTGCCACCGTACTTGAGCCCTCTAGTCCCTTCAGGAACAGGTGGGGATGGCTCTCATTTTGAGTAGGGAGTACAGGGCAGCGTTGGCTCCTGCGGCTGCCTGCCCACTCTCTGGCCTTTGCAATGCGTCACCGCCAGTTAGTACAGAGTCTCCAGGCGCTGAGGTACGCTGGCCTCTGTTTGAGGTACAGGGTAGATATTACTTCTCCAACGGAGAGCGAGCAGTGAGCGGGAAACAAATAGATGTGATTTCTTCCCGGTAGAAGGCAGCCAAGATGATGAATGGTGGAATTAAGAATCGTAGTATTATTTACGATCCTCAGGCAAAGCCTCGACAGCAATCTGTGCCGTCGTCACATGCTTGCTCCTTATATGTAGCGAATAAACAACGGAAGAACAGGGAGTTGAATAACATTGGGAAACTAAAGGAGAAACTTCCCAACTCCCAGGCGGAAATTCGACCCCGGGTGATCATTTGTCATCTGGCTGCACAGCTTGTGATTGGCTGCTGAGGACGAGCCTGCCTGCATTTCATTGATGTTCTCATGAGAAATGAATCTACATTTCCTGGTTGTTTTCTGAATGCTTATAAAAATATCATTTGTGCATGCCATTTTAGAAATGAACTGTTTTAAGCTTCACTTAAAACTGTTTTTTTCCCTACTCCGTTTTTAGGTTCATGCACAGATGTTAGTCCAAATGACTTCATTGAAATTTTAAGTCTTTCTTGGCTTTCTGTATCTCCCCGCTCCCTCATCCATCCTGATCCAACACTAGCATGGATGCGACTCCCTGAGGGCTCTTGAAACGGGCAGAATTCTTGTGTCCTTGGCACCAGCAGTGTGGTGACAAGGATGAGACAGTAGTTTCCCTGACATGTTGCTCTATCATCTCTCAATTTGTTTCACTCTTTGTCTTTTGTGCTCTCCTTGATTTTGCTCTGGAAGTCCCTGGTCACCAACACCCTCGTGGATAACATATCCGTGGATCCTGTGACAGGGGACCTGTGGGTTGGATGCCACCCCAATGGCAAGAGAATATTCTCCTATGACGAGAAGCATCCTCCTGGATCAGAGGTTAGTTTGAAAAATGAATCCATTCAGCGACATTATTCCCAGCTGTTTTTCAGTTGAAAACATAATCCTCAATTATATGAGCAAGTAAAAGGGAGGACGTGGATAGATGGTCCAAATGATCAGCTGGAAAAAGGAATTTGACTTTGGGAGGAGTTTTAGACAGAGTCTAGGCAGGAGACAGATGGTACATTTAAGCTGGGTAATTTGAGGGGATTAAATAAGGACACCGGGTACACAGTTGTGGGCCAAGTGTAGGGAGATCGATGGGGGATAATGCCGTAGCCCAGGGCTGGCAAGGGGGCAGGGGACGCTTACAGAAACCAGAGCAAGAAAAGGGCTGTGTGTGGAGTGGGTCTTCTGAAAGGATCCTGGCTTCTGGTTGAGGGATGTAGCCAATCAGCAGAGACCCCCAGGGACAGGTACCCCACCTCCCCCTTGGACCTCCCATTTCCCCACTGCTGCTGCCCCTTGGTGGATCCGAACTGGGAGCTGGAGGGCAAGGGATCCCTCAATACCAGTCTTTGTGTATCCGAGCTGAGTGGAGAGTAGACCTTGGGGCTGGGTTAGGATAGCCAGCACTGAACGGGGTCCATGTCTTTATTTCACTAATGCATTCCTCCAACTTGGGAATTCACAATAGTTAAAAAATATAGCGTATCGCATTGCTGTGGTCTCATCGTTGTCTGCCTGCCTATCCAACTGGCCCTTCCTGTGTGTCAGTGTGTACCCGAGTTATCGCAGCGGAGCAGGCCTAACGCACAAACGGGCGGTCTCCAGCCTTCCCTGCAGTGGGAAGGTAAATCACGTGCTGGAATTTCTTTGGATTGCAAGACCTTTTCTTCCATCTTAGTTACACTACCCAAAGACCCAATTGGTGTCCATGGTCTTTAGTTAGTGGACTTCTGTCAGTGCAAGTAAGAACTTGAACTTCACTTTGCCACAGACATTTAAATGTTTACTATGACTTATCTGGGGTGTGCTATTTATACTTGTTATTTACATCAAATACATGGTATCATTTTTGATGTAGTGATGTATAGTTTTTAAAGCTTCAGGGTGTTTTTCATTTTTTAAGATTTCATTTATTTTTAGAGAGGGGAAGAGAGGGAGAGAAACATCAATGTATGGTTGCCTCTTGTGTGCCCCCTACTGGGGACCTGGCCCGAAACCCAGACATGTGCCCTACACTGGGAATCGAACCAGAGACTCTGTGGTTCACAGGCTGGCGCTCAATCCACTAAGCCACACCAGCCAGGGCTTAAAGCTGTTTTATGAGTCAGTCTCACACCACTCCCTCAATAGAAAAATATTTTTTATAGCCGATGGGTCTTGGATGAAAAAAAACCAAAACACAACCAAATGTGTATTTCCAGTTACATTGTGGCCCTTTATACCTTTCATTTTAGGTTTACAGGTTTGTGATTAGGTTTATGTTCAGGTTTGTGATCACGTTCAATGGCAATCCTTTGCACCTTTTGAACGTTCTGACCAGTAGGATGCTGTATGGTATGTTTAACAGAATCGAAGGACCTATACTGTGGTGTGTTCACTGGAACTCAGCAGAATGTTCAATTCTAATTTGTTCCTATTTGTTAGCTCATTTGGTGAACTTGGGTCATTTGCTATAGCATGGAATTGGTTTGCTGTTCTGGAAAGAATACTTTCTTCATAATGATGGATCTGTTAAAGCATAACAAAAAGTAATAACATCCCGTTATCTAATGCTCTCTCCTATAGAAGAGTACTTTAGGTTTATTAAAAGAGGCTTAATTACTTGAGCCAAGCTGCACCATCAACTATTTCCCAGTAACTACTACGATTTAACACTATGGCAATTTTCTAAAATATCTGTCTTTGGCACCAGCTGTTTTAAAGAGGTCTTTTTAAATGCCCCTACTGGTCCTTAACTATCCGGGCACTGGCCTTCCTGGTCTGCCACGTTCGATGTTTTCGTATGTAGATACCCCTTCCTCATGTCATTGTATTTCATCCTCAAAGCTGAGGAATAGGAAGCTAGAGTAGAAAGGGAACTTCGCCCCAACCATCTCACTCTGAGATGAGAAACCAATGGTGAACAGGAGACCCAGAACACAGCCTTGGGCTGCAGACTTACAGTGTGCTCGTTGGAGTGAAATGAGTCATGTGAAATTGCCAATTTATGAGCCAAAAAAAGTCAAGTACGGGCCATTACATGTAGTCAGCCTAACTATATTGCTGCTCAAGATGCAATCCTCTTTCTGCTCAACTACACGTAGGAAACAACTTACACATTTTTATTTAGAGTTGGGATCTTAAGTTTGGAGGAATGGTTAAGTGTGGTACAAAAATATTCTTTTTTGGAACAAATTTTTTTTTCGATTGCCAGCATTTAAAAAACAAGAATTAAGTAAAAGCATCCAAATTCTTAGTTTATTTGAAAACACACTATACTGTTTGTGTATTACTAACCGTCCTCTCTCCCCAAATTTACCATAGTCCCTCCTGCTCCCTAATGCCTCACACCCAAGCTATATTCCTCATTTATTTCTTGCCTTGCCTCGGTATGCCTGTCATTTTGCCAATGAGGAAACAGGTGTCTTATATTGAGAATAATTTTGGAACAAAACATGATTTACCTAAAGGCTTCTTCTGAAGAAATGACCCCATATTTAGAGTTATAAGTGATTTAAAAAATTAACCAAATATTATTTCTTTGATAGGTGCTCCAAATCCAGAACATTTTAACAGAGGAACCCAAAGTCACGGTGGCTTATGCAGAAAATGGTGCCGTGTTACAAGGAAGCTCGGTTGCCTCGGTGTACAAGGGGAAATTGCTGATTGGCACTGTGTACCAAAAAGCTCTGTACTGTGAGCTCTGAGGGGTGAGCCGCACCCACATCCTGGAAGCTACGAGCCTGTCATTTCAACTGCTTGCCACCTCGAAGAGACCACAGTGATCTCATCTGAACGATGAACACTGACCCTGAATGAGGATGTCGTTAGGGATGAAAGTGCTGTTTAACTGAGAGATATGATGTGTAAGGCTTGCTGAGACTACAATATCAAATCAGTCTCAGGAGATTTTAAAACCTCATTTACCACAAAAAAATCCTTCACAATAAAATGGTTAATGTTGTCACGTCAGTTGTCAGGTATTAAATCATGTAACAGTATGTGACCCAAACAGTGCTTTCCCTAAGACCCGTGTTCCCTAAGCACACATGAGCTGATTGCTACTTTGCTGGATCTTGCTCAGAAAGCGGGAGAGCAGGCCCTGGCTGAGTGGCTTGGTTGGTATGGAGCATCATTGTATAAACCAAAAGGTTGTGGGTTCGATTCCCAGTGAGGACACATACCCAGGTTGCAGGTTTGATTCCGGTTGGGGTGTGAACAGGAAGCTACCAATGTTTTGTTTTTCTCTCACATTATGTTTCTCCCTCTCCTTCCCCCTCTCTCAAATCAATAAACATATCCTCAGGTGAGGATTAAAACAAACAAAAAAATATATATATATATATAAAATAAAGACAAAAGAAAACAGGAGAGCAGGACAGCCTCACTGGTCTTCAGAATCCCAGTACCCAGCCAGGGACTCCAGTTCACGTGCCAGAAAAGCGGATGTAAACTAACCACCACCCTCTGCCCCAGGCATCTCTCCCTAAGTGAAGCCACTAGACACACTGTGGAGTAAGACTTCTGTCCCCTCCTCTGCAAATGACTTTTTTCGTAAATATGAACTCGAATACCCCAATTCTCCTCTTATCCTTGCATATTCAATTCTCCTCTAGCAAAAGGCATGTAAGAAAATTAAAACTCTTGGGAGTGTTCTCACACGTGAACATCATACGAGTGTCTGTCATGTCCGCACACATTATACATTTTAGTTCCTTTGACCTCGTAAAAGAAAGAGGTTTGTTCACATCAGTGATTGGATACAGAGCAAAGCCCACAATTGATTCGGGTAAAGTTACGTGCCCCCAAGACAACCCTGTGGTTGAGGTGGTGGTTGCTCCTTTTCTAGTCTAGCTTGCTGTGGAGGCTAAGAAGAAAACAAGAGAAAAGTAAACAAAAATAGAAATGATCAAGGACCTTTGGCTGTCTTCTGAGAGACATGACTCTGAAAAAAAGAAAAAAAAGATGGCTATTATTTTCTTATAAAAGCCGCCTGAAGGTATGGCTTCCGGGCTGAATGATTTCTCTGGGATGTCCAGGCAGCCACGTTAGAAACGACGCTTTTCTAAGGCATTTGCCGCCATGACGGTCTGGCATTTGGAGAAACATGTTTTTCGGATAAACTGAGAAGGGCTAATAGTTTAAGACCACTGCCTTAAAGTAATCAACAGGAACATTTTGTTGGGATTGAAAAACACTTTCCTCCCAACAGGGTAAGAGTTATTTTTAGTCACCATTTCGGTGAGCATGATGTCACGTTATTCAGTGATGCTGTTTGTGGCCCTTGAAGCCAGATTCTCAGAAATATGGTTTTGAACTGATCCGTGGCTGTGGTGCTTAGGTTGAAGAAAGGCCACATTATTTCCTTTAGAAAGAATAGCTTGATTTCATCAATAAAATGACCACAGTCTGTTCTCTCATTTTTAATAAAGTAAGCAAACTCTGCCTCCCACCCCCAAAAGAGAAAGCTATCCAATCTGACATAGCCTACCCTCAGGACCATTGCAAAAAGGACCATCCTTCCCCCTTGGTCAGGAATTTTTTAACACACTCCAAGAAAAACCGCTTAATACATTTATTCTGATGTTTTGATCTAAATGTTTTGCATTGCCAAAGGTTTAGTCACAGAGTAGTTTTGGGGTTTGTGTGTGTGTATGTGAGAGAGAGAGAGAGAAATTAACACCCCTCACTTGATATATTCAAATCTTCTCACCGTTTAAAGTTTTGGAAATAAAATCATTGAAAGGAACCCCATTCTCTGGGATGGCCCAATCCTCAGCTTGCCCCACCAACCACGCCGCGGGACTGCGTGAGGCCGGCTGATTAAGGATTTGTCACCGACCTTCCCCTGGCCGACAGGTGTCAGAACCTGTGACGGTGAAGCCACGGCGGAAACAGACAGGGGAGAGCACTTCGAGGGAGGCTTTGATCTTTTCACTTCATGCCCAGTTCCATAATTGGGCTTTCCATGTAATTCTTGCTGCTAATTGACACTTTACCAGGGCTAAAACCTATTTTTAGTTTCATTTCCATGGAAAATGTGCACTCGGCTCTTGATGGATAGATGTATTTTGACAGTTGATGCAGGTTTACCCAGTCGAGGCTTGTGGAAGGTGAAGACGAAAGGGGGAAAAACGACTGAGCCAGACCTTGGCGTTTTTCTTTTTATTGCATTCGTCATCTAACAGCGACAATACTTGTTGGCAAGAACTTTATTTACACGAACGATGGGATTTAGTCACACGGAGTTTTAGATCGGTCAGAAAACAAAGGGTGTTTTGCTTTGAATGCTTCTGAAAACCAAAGAGTAAGAAATGCCGTTTGAAACGGAACGATCTAGAGAAACACATACCAACCAAGCACAGGAGAACAGCTCAGATGTGGCACTATCGTCGCTTCCATGCAAATGATCAGACACCGAAAAGTACAAATCATAAGCGTCAGAGAACATGCTGTCCACGTTTAGTGGACTTAAAATTACTTTCAAACAGCTTTTTGTATTTATATAAAGAAAGGATAAAATAAATCAACTTTTTACAGTGGAACAGAATTCATTCTCTCTCCTTGTTTTTCAGCCGGTTAGTTTGTCAATCCTATGCAGCACGCGTACTTGTGATTTAATTGTAATTCCATTAAAAAAATACAAAAGCAGTAGTGATGACCATAAATAATATCTAGGAAAACATACATAAATATTTAAGGGATTTCACTAAGCACTAACTAAGTCTTACGTTGTTGGGAGGTGTTATCTAGCCAGAGTGCCTCTGAATTCCCACTTTCAAAGGTAATTTAATTATCTTTGGCCAATCGTTCTTTCATACATGAAAGATTAAATCCTTACCAGTAACCCAAGCATGTTAATAAAATAGCTGAGAGAACTAGGAGTGTACACCTTCCAACAACATACTCACACAGACATCCATTTGGCAATGACCTAACCAGGACATCGCTCGGCAAAAGGGGGCTAAATGTCACGTGACAGCAGCGCTGCCATCAGAGAGCCAGTGGTTAGTGGCTTACGCATCACGGCTACCGAAAATGTCCTAGTAGAGCAGGAGCAAATGCACAAGAACACACAGTGCAATTTTTAGCCAAGGAAACTGCAGTCTGCAGTTGAAAATGCCCAAAGCTGCATAAACTTCTGAGTTTCAACTCAGCAATGTGCAATCTTGACATCAAAGCATTAACCAAACACTTCAGGAAATCTTATCTTACTAAAATACCAAGTTTCTAATAAATCAATTTTACCAAAATATATAGACATGTAGAAGGATAAGTGCATTTAGTAGAAGAAATACATTAAAAAAATCTCTTAAAATCTTATGAGCCATTCAATGTATATACAACACAAAAAGTGGCAATAAGGCTATGATTACTGCTGGGTGTCCTAACTGACAATACCAAGTTCCAAAGACAATATCTATTTTTTTTAAATGCCATGTCATTGCGGTATGTGTGTGTAAGGTGGGAGATATAGTCACACACACGTAGTCTGTATAGCTACACAAGTGGCATGCACATTATTGAGACGTTACCTCTTGTTCTTTTCCTCCTTGCCTCTTATTCATTCTTGAATCCCTAACAGTTTGGGGGTTGAGCTTGGGGTAGGGCCAAGGACTAGAAATCATCCAGTTTCTTTCTTTGCCCACTCTGTACACTTGCAAGCAGGGCACGCGCTGTGCTTGGTATGTGAGCCTTCAAGTAACAACCATGCCCCCAATGCACCCACACAGACACCACGCACAAGCATGTAAGGATCCTCTGTCCACCATCGGGTGGAACCTGATGCTTTCATTTTCCAGGGGGAAGCTGATCTGTAGGCTTTGTCTTTGCCCCGTGACTATGACTACGTCTATTCTAATCCACTACTTTAAATCATGCAAACACTTCCGGTGTAGTGTCTGGTGTTATTCTTTTCCCCAGTGTTTTGGACCAAGACTAAATTTCCTGAGACTTCAAATAACTAAGACAAATATAACTCAAATCTGCCTGCAGAATGTGGCTGTTTTTCAGGAGGACATTGTAGCACCACATTCATATTTCTTTACAACACTTTTCTTTAGAAATTTACTACCCAGCCCATCATCATAATGAAAACAATTCTAGTTGAAAACATGGACATTTGATTTCTGGATCTCATCCTTAACGGCTTAGCTTCTGAACAGTGGACAGGTAGACACCTTATTAAAGGTAAATTTGAAAAATTCAGAAAGCACTCAGGACTTAGCATTAGTTAGGGGACATGAACCCTAGTGACTACTGTCTACCACAGTGAAATGCTCCTCATCTACAGCTCTCTTGGGACCATATACACAGTTACTCAAATGAAATTTGGTAATTCTTCAATGTCTCAACATAGCAAGGAGGCTACAACACCTTCCAAGTGTAGATACCTCTTTAGAATTGTTAGGACACCTCCCTTCAGCGTCTTCTTGAATACTGTTGTTAAACACTGGCTTTTTCTCTTTTGAGGCTTGGTCTATGTAACCTTTAACACTTCTGAATGGGTTAGAATATCCATATAAATGCAAATTTTCATTTACCTTTTAAAATATAATTTTAAAGCACATGCTCATCCAATCACACAAACAATCTAGATGAGACTTCTTCGTCTTCAGCAAAAACCATAAAGGCTGATTCAGGGCAAGCAACCTGTGACTATTTTTGCAGGTTGGGCCTGGGATATCTTAAGGTTTCAGGCTGGAGATCACTGCAGTATAAAAGGCAGCGACAAAGGTTCGTTTGGTTTCTCACTCATCCTCTTGCCACTTTGTGCCTAACGATAACAGAGGAGCACCAGGTAGGTGTTCCCATTTCATGCCTCTTAAAAGCTGAGTCTGGCATTAGCACTTGGAGTAAAAACGCTTACGTGATGTTGAGGGTAGGAAATTCATCAACCCTAGCTAAAGAAAGATAGCATGGAATAGCTTTATTATCATAAAACTAGAGGTGGACTTCATCAGTCTTTCAGAATGGGCAAAATTAGGTTTCTGCCATAAGCTATTACTCTGAAGTTAACGTCTGATTCAGGCCAAGAAAATAAAAAAGAATGAGAAAACTATGACATAAGCTGTGAACTATTCTACAGGAGATACTCTTAAATAAAGTAATTCTGTTATAAGGCTAAAGCCCTTCAATGGACAACCCCTACCTGGACACTGAGCTGATACAAGGCTCACCACACATTCCCTGCCCCCCCCAAAGCATTACCTGTACCCCAAAACACTTCTGGCTATTGTCAGTCATACAGAACTGTCATGTAGGGAAGATACAGTTCATAGTAACCAGGTATTCCTTTCGTGTTCACTCTGATAAAGAAAAAACTGTGAGTCTTTGAGGTTCACAAGGCGACAGTTCTGTGTTAGGTTGCACGGACACCGAAAACACACGAGCACGGCAGCAGGAACCGTGTAGGACACTGGAACCGCAATGAGACGCCGTGCACGGGGTCGCTAAAGGAACAGCAGAAAACCAAATGCTCGCAGGTTCTGAGGTCCTTCACTGTTTTCACGCCCTTCGATCAGTCAGTTCACATTTTATCCTTCATTGAGCAAGCAAATCAAGTGCCTCTTATAATTTCAGCAGTTTTAAATAGTAATGTTAAAAATAACAAATTAAGGAGAAAACTACTATAATTTAACTTAAAGAATCAAAATAGTTACAACACAAACTAAGCAATTTGAAGGAGAAGAATCTGATTAATAATATTGTCGGTTGGTCATTAATTTAAACATGGGAAGTGTACAAATAAACTGAAGACAAAGAACAATATTCTAAGACATTTAAGACAATGCAATATAATAGATCATAAATTATGTGCAGAGACTGAGACTTATAGATATGTCCAGTATATACATCCACTTTCAAATATTACCCAAGTGTAAACATAACTTAAGATAACTACTCCTCTATTTCCATGTTTAAATGAACACAGTGAAACTTCCAGTGTGATCCAGGTCACTTTTTTCAAAGACAAGAAAAAAAATGGCAAAAATTTATAATAGCAAGCACTGGTAGTACCAGATTTGGACTAATTTAGTCTTTCACTTTTAGAAAAGGTTTGCTGGATTTTGCAGTTCATTAATAGTGGTTCCTTGTTTCTCATAGCATTAATAAATACCAAAGCACCACACATCTCAAAATATTAACAGAATATCCAGTACGGCAGTTTCATTATCACACCCCAAAATGAAGACAGACAGAAGAAACACATGTGGTGACTGGGATCACTGTAAAACCCAGTGCAGCTTCAGGCCAGTGTTACTGAGGAAGGAATGAGTGATCTGCACCTAGAGATGAAAGCACTGAAGTTTAACAGATAAGACATTTGGGAAAGAACAGAATTATGATTTTCTAATTTAGACAATTCCAGATTTCGAACATTCTGGCAAGCAAAAACTAAAATCACAATGTTCAAACATGAGACGGAGCTCCGTGGGTGGCGACCCTGAATCATCCGTTACCTACGGCCCCCAAAGGCCCCTCCCCAAGCTCTGCGTACACAACATTCGCAGCGGAAGGCATGAACGGAGACTCCACGCAGTAAAGGAGGGGACATGTTGTCCAAGAATTTGTCTGCCCTCAACTCTCATTTCGGAACTCGTCCCTTGGGAAGTGGATGACCTCATTTTCAGAGCCAATGCAGCAAAGAGAACCAGATACACAAACAGAAAAAGCAAAACAACAACAAAAACAAAAGTAAGATCCAGAATTTGAAATTTCTCAAGATGAGTTATTTTTTCCTCCTTCTGCCCTAGTCTCTGGCACTTGAATTAGGGGCTGGCTTTAAAATAGGCCAAACTGTCTCCACCGCTAGACTGGATCCTGTGTGCCACCTTAAACACACTTTAACTGTAAAGAGAAAATCTCTGAAGGACAGAAGAGAACGGCTCAGACAAACCACTGAAAGCATCTCTAAACGTAACTGACAGCTCTCCTTTATAGGAACGTTCTGTGCGCTCCATGAAATTGCCTCTCTGGTTGAACGTTACTCAAATCTAAATTTTCTCAAACTGGTACTTCTATTTTTCTAAAAAGCACATTTGTTAAAACACTAACTGAGTCCACTTGGGAAATCTTTTGAGGAGAAAATGTGTGCTGCGTTCCTGACTGTATCACAGTTAGGCTGAAGACTAGCCAGAATGTTCCCCAGGAGAGGAAACCTGAAAATGTTGGTTTCCTTAAAAATCAATTTCCTGTTTGATTTGTTGGGGAAAAGGAACTGTGCTGTGTGTGCCAGGGCTGCTAACACCCTGCAGTGCAGCAGCAGCAAAGTAAACAACAGACCCCAATACCCCACAGCTGCCTTACCGTCTGATTTTCCCTTTGCTCGACTGAGTCTAGAGGATAAATGTTACCCTCAGAATCCCAAGGTAATACCCACATCCACATTCTTAAGGCTTCTGCTTCCTTCTAGGATTTACGAATAACTGTCATTCTTTTCTCCCTTTCAGATGCCCAGCAAGCAGCACAGTGTGCTTGCCTTTTGCCATAGTACGTAATCATGTGGTAGAACACCCAGGTTCTCACGGTGGGGTTGTCTCACTGTCCAGACACAGAAATGAGGAGGCACCTTTCCCACACATTGAAGTGGATCCTGCAGCCCCGATCTCGTGGCAGAGCCGTGCTCTCAGCCACATGAGTAGGTGCAAATGCGCAGGGTCGGGACCCCACCCCGAAAATTCATGGCACTCAGCAAGAACCCATGCTCTTGCTGGGTATTGTCATGCTGGCTTTTCCCTCAAGTCACCCACCCACCCAACACAGCACAAGATATTGGTAAATAAGAGAAGAGGGAAACATACCTAATTTGCATCTCTCACAAATGAACTCCTTGGTTTGTTAATAAACTAAAGGTTGCTTGGGGTTATTTCAGTAGGTTAAAATTAAGGGTATTCCATTATCACAGAAAATGCAGTGATTTAGCACAAGGTTCCCCGACCTGCCTACAGCACATTACCCCGTCATCAGTTTCTTCTTCATTCCTCCGGAGGAGAGCAGGGCGGGAGGAGGCAGGCTCTCTGGGAGCCCCCACACCTCCTCAGAGGGCGAGGTCACTGCTCGCCAGCGCCCTCTGCCGTGGCTGCCATCTTCTCTGTCTTTTTATACTTCCGCTGCATTTGCTCTTGTTCCTTCCTCCTCAGCTTTTCTCTTTGTTTTTCCATTTTCTCTTGAGCTTTCCGAGCCTTCTCCAGAGACACCTTCATTTCCTTGAGTTTTTTTTTGACCACTGCTCGGTCCTGGGATGATGTCATTCCAAGAGCCTAAGAAGGAAATATAAACAAACTGCATCTGAAAACCAATGACCTCTCTGCTTATGATGAGGTCGCTATCACACTATGTTCAAACTCAAAAACAAATTTAAACATAATGGAAGAGGTAAAAACTGAGCAGGAGCTGATTACACTTGCTGAACATCCACAAACTGGGGGACTAAGCTTTATCTGTTCTTTCGTCCTTTGAAGTCCCTAGCACAGTAGTCCCTAACCCTCACAGAGGAAATGCTTTCCACACGGGTAATTACTGGGTGGATGAATGAACAGAAGGGCATGATTCTGCTTCTCCACCCTCTGGGCTGTCGGCAGTTACAGGGGAAAGACAGGAGTGAACCCCGCTGCCACAGAGGGCTCTGAGAAGGGCAGGAAGGATGGACAGGGCTTTCTTCCTGCCGATGTATCCAATTACAACGGAGACCAAAGTGTCTGCAGGACCACAAAGCGCGTGTCAGCGTGGCTAGCCACTGTCTCCCTGTCACACCTACACAGAAGGCCTGATTATCATGAGGAGGTTGCTCCATGAGCTTGGAATTCAGAATAAGGAGAGCCAGACCCGTCCTTTAAATGTTTCATGACCTTCAGAATCAACAGCGGGATGCATCCATCTCCCCAACGGGGACAGCCTTGTCAATGGGGCCTTCATATTCACAGGATATTGATTGATCTCTAACCTTTTCAAGACTGTCAAGAGATGCGCATCTGCCTGTCCGCCCAGCGGGAGGCTGAGGGTGGGGTGGAGAGCTGGCTGTGAGCTCCTTTTGCCCTTTTCCCACGGGGATGGGAGCCACCTCCTAAGGCTCTGCAAAGAGATGGACTGGATGGGTGAAAATGAGTGTGTGGTGGAGGGGGAGGGAAGACACACCTGCATGTATCTGGGGAAGAAAGTTCTGGGGAAAACATCGCCCTGGGTTCCGAGTGGTGTGCAGGGACGAGTGGGGAGTGGAGGAGAAATGAATAAAGAAGAGTAGACTCATGGATTTGGGTTTTAACTCTTATGTGATGAAAGAGTCCACACTGGCCATCATTAAAACTCCTACCACATAGAAGTGAGTGGAGTTAATCCATGGACCATGTGTTCCTGGGTGGGAGCAATGGAGTGAGTCCCTAGCTCTCCTACTCAGCAGCCTACTCTTCAGAACCCCTGACGGCTTTCCAAAACTTCATTTAGCACTCGGAAATGATTCGACGTCCTTTCTGCTGACCATCGATGAGAATGACCTCTCCCATATGCAGAGCGCTTGGATCAAATGAAAACATTTTAGGTGCTACGGAGTAACACAAATGACACTTGGTAACCTAACACAGATGTATAACTCTTTACCTTCAGTTTATTTCCATCCAACTGCAGAAGCTGCTCTCCAGTGATGTTTTGAGCACTGAATTCAGATACATACTGCTCCAGACTGAGGCTCATTAGCCAGTGGGAGACCTGCTGCACACTCCACTCCTGCACGGCCCGACTCTGACACTGACTGTGCTTGGGAGACTGTCCGTCATCGAGGATCTGAGGTAGGAATGTCACGCAGCGTTGTTAAAGGACCGCATGCTACGGCTCAGTGCGGCACACTACGCTCTCAAAAGGAATTTCTCACCTCCTACAGCCACCTTGGTTTTTCAACCATGAAACGATAAGCTAATGGTTCCAGCTGTGTATGTAATGCATACACATAGTTATTATGACCTACATGTTTTTAGATCATTGAAAATTTAAAAACGCCCCCCCCCTGCAAAAGCAGCATTTTTAAAATATGGGAAGTTTAATATTGACAAATACACTCTGATGCTGTGAGCTACATTAAAACACTTTGGGAAGATTATCAGATACAGAAAAACAAATGATTTCATTCATCCCTATACGCAATGCATCCCCCTGCATTTCTTCTCGGATATTAGAGATACGTAAAAATGTATTAACAATATTGTGGTATCTTTCACTCGGAAGAGGAGAGCGTTAAGCCAAAAGGCACTTTGGGGGGAAGTTGCACAGCCACTGTTTCACGTGGGCAGTGAGCAGACCCGTGCGGAAGGCGGGGCAGGTGGCATCGGCGATTACTTTCAATGAACGAGGAAACTGAGGCTCTGAAAGTCTGCGAGTCTGCCCAACGCAGAATATTATTTTTAACAGTGCAAAGGGCAGGCTGGCTCCTGGAACCACTAAGCTGAGAGAAGATGAGGCAATGACAGGTCTGGGGGGAGACACAGAAGTCACTTCAGTGACCGGCGGAGAGAACACAGAGAAGGGGATGGGTAAGCCGAGATGAAGGCAAAGGAGGAGAAACAGAGTGAACGGTGTCAGTCGGGTAATGGCGATGGGGACACGTCGTGGGACTCCGGAGACCCTCTTGAGTCAGAAACACCATTTAAACTGAGATATAGACAAGGGCAGAGAGTGAAACTAGGGAACACGAGGAACCCCTCCACTACAGGGGCCAGTGCTCTTGTATTGTTTGAGTTTTAAATCAGCCTCAAAGAGAGAAAAGATTCGAACAATCCCCCAAAGCCACCACACGCCGGCCACTGATAGCTCACCTCGTCATCTATCATGTCCAGGCTCTGAGTGAGGGAGCAGCAAAGGAATCAAAGAGAAAAGTGTTATAGAAACAGGAGGCACAACATATACAGAACAAAGTCTAATAAAATTAAAGTCATGCCGAGCCCGAAGACTGTGTGCAGAGAAGTTTAAGAGAAAAAAAAAAATGTTTTATGAAACAAAACCAAAAAACATGTTAGAAAGAAATAACGAGAAACACATATTAGGAACAAATACCTTCAGTTGCAGGGCCTTGCCTCCTTCTGTCCACCCCAGGACTGGTATTTCTTTCCTCTACTTAACTCTTGGGGCACGAAGTCAATCACTCACGGAATTTCCTGCCTCGCTTGTATATATTCGTTTCCTGAGAATTCTTAGCAACGCTATTTTGACCCTGGCTTCTAAATGAGTGGTTCTTACCTAGTTATCCTTCCTTATTGAACAGTACCTCTCCCCTCTCCAATGCAGGGATTCTCAGTCAGGGGCCACGCCCACCTCAGAGGGGATATCGGAATTTTAAGGTGCAGGTGTTGGTGGGGAAGGTGACGGGGAAAGGGAATGGCAAATCTATACACTCCATGAGATTTCCGAGCTGTTTCCTGGTTTTGCTCTCCAGTGCCTCCGCTGAGAGTCATCACATTTAAATCAGAAAGGCTGAGTAAGTGGTTTTAAGGGAGGTCCCTGGCCAGCTTCAAGGGGCTCAGGAACAATACTTGGCTTTCTTGTAGAGACAGAGAGAGAGGGAGAGGACAATTCCCTATCAAACATGAAACCATGGTTCTGGTGCTCTACATGCAAAATCTACCTGAACACGTTTTCCCTGCAATCGTTCATGGGTATCACATGGACTACCACACGTATGACCGAGAGAGCAGTTCTGTCGTAATGCCCTGAGCATACCTCGTCTGACGACAGTGCCAAGGACTGAGAGAGCCCTGGGGTTTTGGGTTCCGCTCCTAGGCCGCTCAGGTCTGCCGAACTGGTACTGCTGGGGCTGAAGTCATCATTGAAGGTAAAATTCTGTAAAAATAAATGAAGCTCAGTGTTACATGAGCACTATGAAGGAACCTGAGGTAGGTGTGTTTACCAGTTCTAAAAAGGTTATTTTGAAGTAGCAATTCATTTTTGGGTTGCTAATAACCTCTGATTAGGCAGTGGTTCAGAACACAGCGCCTTTTGTGGTGAATGGGAAATTCTGAGCGCCTTCTCCATCAGATGAAAGGAGAGGTGTTTTGGGGTAATGATTCTTCAATCTCTCTTCAAGGGTACAGCATTCATTATCCTCCGCAACTGCTCAGAGGAGTAATATTAATGATCCTATCTTCTTTGACCCTAATCGTGATGAGTAACAGTGTAAGTAAAAAAATACAAGATGGTGTGGCGAGCCAAAGTCATTAGGAACAGATGGCAACCCCTATTAGAAAGGTAGGTTGAGTACCCCCTGGGAAGGAGTGCTTGCTGTTGGCTGTGATAAATACTGTGAGGAACGGCAGGTCCTCCCCTGGACATAACCTTCAAGATAATGTGTTCTGGGGGAGGTTACAATCAGACACTACACTAGTTACATGCCGAAGTAGAACTCTCCCCCAGCACCCGCAGGGCACCGAAGTGGCTGCACCTTGAAGAGATATCCATTCCCAAATAACTACCTGGCAGTGGGGGAGGCCGGGGAGTAGAAAGAAAACTTCCCCAGAACGTCATTAAAATGTTCAGTGGATAGTAAAATCAAATAAATTCACAATGACTACGGAGCTGCACTTGTGAAAACATTTTAAACCGAATCTGGAGTCTCTCCAGTGTAAGATAATGGTAGAATTATTCAAACAACATTGAAATATATCAGGTTCAATACTGAACATGTTTCAAGGCCAAAGTGGTCTACTGCTGTCCAAACTGCTTTTCCAATTCTAGAATGACTGGCTTCCCAGGGACTCCAGGAACTTGACCAACACCATCTTGTTTCCTTAGACATTGGACTCTTAGGTTTTCATTACGTTCTCTTGTACAGGGTTTAGTTGGTTGTCAGAAGTAAATGCCACAACAGAGGCTGGAGAGCTCACTAACCAAACAAACTCCAAGGTTTGCTAAATCTTCAGAAGAGGAAATTAAATCAGAGCACACGGGGCTAGGCTGTAGAACACCTAAGCAGGAGGACACTTGACATCGCGCATTACCATTTGGTATTGTCGGTGGAAGTACAAACCCAGAGCCCATCAAAACCCTGGGAGCTGTTGACCACAAGAAAAGCGTTAAATTCCAGTACATTAACCACGCGTTTCTGTTTGAGAAAGTGAACACAGAGGAAAGGAGACCAAACAACATGTGAAAGTTAGCAACCTTATGTGTTTCAATAAAATGTTAGGCAAGGTTTGCAGTGTCATGCTGGGAGTAACCACCATGCATTTAAATACAAGTAGCATCCATGCATGTAATTTCTAATTCTGCGGAAGTTAAGGAACTTCTGTGATAGAATGACAACAGCTGTTTGATACGGAAGTTTGATTTACAAGAAGAAATAAGTAAGGGTGCTATGTCAGCACTGGTTTGTTTTACAGAGTTTCGTTTAGATGTAGTGAACACAGATTCAGTCCCAAATTTATTTGTTTTCCAGTAAATCTTGAAGAGCGCAGCAAAAATAAGTTTTGTAATGGAATTTAAATGGAATACTTGGTAAACAGATCTATCACACTGTGCCGTAATTCAAATGCATCTTTCCCAGCATGGCTCAACTGTCAAACAGATTAAATAGCAATATGTGAAAAGACAGGCAAATCAAAGAGTAACGCACAATCTAGAATGGAACAGTATTAAGGAAGGTGATGGTTAAATGAGGTTTTCTTTTTCCCCACACAGGAAATACCATGCAAGGTTTATTGCAGTGTTATCACATTGGTTTCTTGGATCCAGAGCATACACACAAGTTGAGAATGCTTTCCAAAGATTGAAGAGGAGGAAGAGATTTGGGGTTTTCCTGTTTGCTTTTTTTAATCCATGTGTTTTCTACCTTGGACCCCTTTTTATCTGAATTTAGAGTTTCAGGAGAAGGCTGGAGGGGACTTGTAGGTGAAGGCAGGTTCCTGAAGGAATAGGATCCTTTGCGGCTTTCATGAAACCACGAGAAAGGCATGCAAGGTGAGCGCGGGGAGGCGGGCGCTGCCGAGGATGGCTTCGGTCTCCAGGGCTCCAGCCTGCCTCTGAAGATCCTGTTCAGGAGAAGAATGGGCGCGTTAGACAAAGAAAGGACAGAGAGCTCCTGAAGGGACTCTGAGCAGAGGTCGAAGGAACAGTTTGGGAAGTTGCCCTACACAACAGGTAAGAGTAAAAAACGTTCGCTTTGGACTAGAATGCTTCTTATCTTACTTGCTATCTTTTTAGCATCTAATTGGATTCCGTATGGATAAGACATTTTTGTACTGCTATTACCATGGAGAATTTTTATGAAATGTGCCTAATAAATACAAGGGTTGGCAAAAGTAGATCTGCAGCTGTTCATATGGAAAGTAATACAAAAATTAATAAATAATAGTATGAGAATGAACTCGGTGTTCCACGCACTCACACCTGTAAACCTCTTTTGCCCGCCCTGCATTGTGGATGCATTGCCATCAGGGAGGCTCACAGTCTTTGAGAACCGGCTACCCGGTTAGTCGTCACAGTGTCACTTTGGGTCACAGGTCAGGGCTTCACTGCTAGTGACATTCAGCTCATCATCGGCATTCTTTCCTGACCTCCTCTGAACTCATGTTCCCAAGAGTCTACACCTTAGAAAATGACAGACTTAAGTAACTTGGAAATTTCAGGGCTCAGGAGCCTTGAGCAGAAGACACCTCTTGTTGGTTTTTCACCATAATCTTAGAGACTTTTCACTGGAGGAGCACCAGTCTGGAAGTCTCAATACTCCCTACTCAGAGGCCCAGGCTCTGCCCCTCCTGAACACAGGGCCTTGGGACCCTCTCAGCCTCTGTTTTCTTATCTGTAAAGGGCGGATACTTTAAGTCTCTCACATGTAGTTAGGAATTAAATGAGATAATATGTCAAAAGTGCTTTGAAAACTAAACTGTTCTGTGCTTATTGTTTAACATTCAAAGGCACTTGACAATAGTTTAATAATACAAGAATGAACTCGGTGTTATTAAACATATATTGAAAACATATATTTCTTAATATCTTACATGTTAATATTTATGTTTTGGTAAGAAAAAAATAATTATTAGAGCTGAGGCAGGAATGGGCAGTAGTTTCTGTGCACATTGGAAGAGGTCACCCTTAATAGGTCCAATGCCTGTGATTTGTTAGCGGCTGGTGTCATGACAACGGAGAGACTGCCTTCCATTTAAAGGCACCTCAGCACCTCGGCTAGACAACTCACATCTGACACGGATACTGGATATCAACCTCCCCACATCTTATTTAGAATATTTTGAAATATTGCATATTTTTCATTTATATAAACAGAACAACTCCTAACAATACCTGTTCATTCCCAAAGATTGCTGTGAGAATCAAATGGGAAAATAAATGTAAAAACATCTTGTAAACTGTAAAGTGATATACAAAGGGGACGGGATCGTAAAGATGATAAGTAAGGAGAATGGAGAAGTCAGTGAAGTTTTGGTAGAATACTGATATCACAGGTTGAGAGAGACAACTTGTTGGTCACACTAAAGATTCTAGAAGATCTGATGATGTAAATGGTGTATTTCTTAAAACACACACACACGGGTGTCTGCGAGGATAACAGAGAAAGGCAACCAGAGAGATGTGTCAACCCTCAATTTCGCCCTACAGCTTTGTATCCCTAAACCCTTCCTGTCCGATGGAGGAGAGGAGGACAGCGACTGAACTTAGGAGCGTGCCAGCAAGGCACACGGCCCTCTGCAGGAGGCGCTTTCCATTCCTGGGTGGTGGCCAGTCTGGTCAGAACCACTGGGACGGCTGTTCAAGTGCAGATTCTCGGACACTTACACTTACTGAATTTGAATTTGAGGAAGAAGAAGGGAGGAGTGGCCCTGAGATCTACTTTAATGCATATCTGAGCTCACAAAGTTTTTAATATCTATATTTATTAACATTATCCTGAATGCAAATGAGGCTTCTGGATCAGAATAGGTTATTACTTACTTACAGAAAATTATTGCATTGGTTCCCTGTATCGTAATTTCCTCTCTCCAGGGTGACATGATGAGGACTAGATGTTACTTGGTCTGCACTGTGGGTAAGAAATCTAAAAAATATGAATCTGGATGGCTGTATGAAAGAGGACAGCTGTCAGCCCCCTCCCCTCTTCGAGGAAGAGAAATCTACCTCCTCAATGTACACAAATTCGACTTGGGAAGGAGCTTGGGTTCTTCGCCATGGGAAAGTAGTATATGTCCTAGGAGGGGATAAACAAGGCCACCCAGCTCTGCAGCCTTGGGAATGTGCCCGTGGAGATGGGTCTCATCCTCCTCTCCCCACCCCCATTGTTGAAAATGTAACCACACGCCTCTGGGGTTAACTCCTCAGGTGTGTCTTTTAGCTCAGATCCTCCAAGCCAATAAAAATGCTGAGAAAGCTCTAGCTGTACAGAAATATCAAAATATTTTCTCTGTAGTTTCACGCTCCTATAACTGGGCATATTTGAAATAAACGGGACCTGATGATAATTTTTGTCCTTTGGTCATACATTTCTGAATCAATGAATCAAAGTAACATGGGAAATTCTCTAGGAGTTCCATCCACAATTCCAGTGAGGCCCGGTAGTGCTTCAACGCATGCATATTCTTTTCAAATTCACAAACAGGCCGTTATTAATGGCAGCGTACCTGCTGTCCTATCCTCAGGTGAACCGCCTTTGTAACAACGCTTTTCCAACAACCACCGCCACCTTTTTTTTTTAATCGGCAGGAAATAAGAATATTGGTGTCTAATTTTTGTCATTCTAATGATTTATTTAAAAAGGAATTTTCATAGTTCAAATCCTGGCCAGGCAACACTCAAACAAAATCTGAGGACCACATCTAAAGACTTTCATAGAATTCCCGCTGCCGGGAAGACATTCCAGACCCATGATTCTGGGTGGACTTGGACATCCGGCACTGAAGGCAGGCCTGGAGGCCGCAGTGGGAGCGGGATGAAGGAGATCAGGGAGCCCAGGCTCAGGTCATAACCAGAGTTTCCCCGGTAACAGCAGATGATGGGAGGCACGGTGGAAAAGTCGTGGAGAAAGCAGGGAAGCCCGTCCCCCACATCTATGTGTGTATCTCTGCCTCTAAAACTCCATGAACTGATGGAACCTCTGTGCGTTGGCCAGTGTCCATAGGGAATTGACCAGTGGTATGCCTCCATCTGCTTGGACCTAGAGTAGATAATTCATTTAAGAAAGCAAACTGTCCATTACTTTAAGATCGCAGACCTGTCAGCTTACCAGGCGTGCCAACCTCCTTCTGTATAAACTGAGCTCCTGAATCTACAAAAGGAGCAGAGGAGTTCTGGTAATAGCTATTCTACTACTGACCACTCTCATACCCTGCGTCAGTTTGTGGAGAAATGTATGAAGAACAACATAAAGTTATTCCTTCCCTCTTTTCTTTTTCTTCCCTTCTTACCCCCCTTCTTCACATTTTTTACTTGGGGGCATGTTATGGGTGAGGGTGTGTAAGCTCTATACACATCCTTAAGAATCCCCCTAAAAAATCAAGAGAGATGAAAATAAACTCTTACTGGATCTGAAAATAATTTCTAGGACATTAAAATAGGTATACGTTCTGCTCTTCCTTCACTTTCTTGTTTAGCTTGTACACTAATGGTTCACTATCATTTTTGGAAAAATAGAATCCTAAGTCATAGCTATATTTCTGATCATTTTATTCTTAGGGACTCGAAGAAAGAATGGCTTGAAATTAAGTCTCTGTGATACTAAAATGTCTTTGGGGAAGGGGAGGATGTGGAGGGGGGTAACTGTTTGCTGGCATTTAAATGGTTTATAAGTAGTTTACAACTTTACAGAACCATGAACTCACTTATATACATCTTGAAACCAGTTTATCCTGGGGCTAGCACTCCAAAATTAAATTACTCAGGTAAACATTCCATGGTGATTTTTGGGGGGACTGATTTTAACTTTGAACACAAGGTGTAGTATCGAAATCTACTGGATGTCATCAAAATATAATTAGGAGTTCAGAAACTGCCAGACAGAAAAAGCATAAACAGAATATAGAAGTCAAGCAGGTAATAAAGGAGGTTAATTGAAAGTCAGGGGCAATCAGAGGAAGGGTTGCAGATTTCCATTTACTCACATCAGATGAAGTAACTCTGTAAGGCTCTAACATCTATTAAGGAGACTAAAGTTGGAAAGCCAGCCCCTTCTGGAGGGGACTGGAGACCCTTAAAGGTAACAGCTAGGACGAGCCCGTGACCATCTGCAGCTCCGGCAACCTCTTGGACATATCCTGCTTCCAGATCCCGAGTTGTGGTCTAAATCTCTGGTCAGTACCAACAGTCCATCTGAGATGGTCCCTGCAAAGTGTTCAACTTTAACTTATGACAAGGTTCAGGACAGCTGCCCTCCAAAACGGCACCTTGGCATAATTTGAGAAACGGCACGTGCAGGAAGGGCTCTCGGACTTGCTGTCTCTTCTGAAGCAGGTCCTAAGACCCTTGGGCAATGGCTGCGCCCCCTACGGGAAGCAGAGGAGCACGTTTACCTCCAGAGACGTCAGCAGGAATCTGCACGACTGGTCACGCAGGCCCCAGGCCCCGCTAAGCCTCCCAGGTCTCTTTAGCTCAGACCCATCCTGCCATCCCAGCCTCCCGCGACTCTGTGCTCTCCACAAAAATACTCAGGCTCAAGCCCCGCCTTGGGTCTTCATTTCCTTATGAATGCTCCTGTGTCACACAGAAATTATATTAAATATGTTGCTAGGCTTTTCCCTTGTTAATCTGCCTTTTGTCAACCTAATTCACAGGCCTCCAACCAGATTTCCTAGGAGGGGAGACAGAAAAAGATTTTTTTTTTATGTCCCCTATACTCTTCTGAGATGGAGAAACTGTTCCCTTAATGAGTCCTTCTCATACTGAGAAGGTTTAAAATGCAACAGCAAGATGATCATGTAAATAAAATCCATATTCTCAAAACAAAAATGTTAAGTTTAGGAATAATATATTGCTTAAGATTTAGGAAAATTTGTATTATTAAAATTCTGAGAGAGAAATCTGCCTCTTGATTCTAACTTAATATATTTAATTAATTTTATATTTAACTATGTAGGATGTAAAATAACCAAACTTACAAGGATATTGGGATCTTTAGAGTCATTAGGGTTATTATTTTAACGTATTTGATTTTTTGAGTTTTTTAAAGAACGGAAAGTGTTGACTTGTTAGGAATGTAAGTTTGTCAGGTTTCAGGCATTGGAAAGTATTTACAAAGAAAACTGAATAGATTAAATTCATAAACATGGCTAAAAACAGGACAGATGCCTATGGGGGATCAAGTCTGTTCTCTTGAGGTTAAGATCATATTATTCAAAGACCTCTGTGAAAGTAAATGCTTTTATTTTATATAAAAATTAAAAATGCATAAACAAAACGATAAATTGAACTGAAACTCAAAATAAAAGCTAAGTTTTCAAATCGGAGACTTCAATAAATTACTCCTAATTTATAACCCCAGTAATCCTCTTCGTAAGAACACAGGTGTCTTTGAGATGAAGAATATCAGGCGCAGGGCAGAACCCACAGAAGCCAGGTCACCAAAGTTAAGCACTCCACCCGTGCTGCACCGAGCCCGCCACCATTGTGCACGGCCAAAAGGGGCTCCGTAACGTCTGCGTTCAGACTTCCCAGGCTCCAATCAATCTGCCTTTCTATCATGGTCATTTTCCACGGGCCATTTATAACTGCATTTTGAGTCCTGTTTTTTTTTTTAACTTTTTTTAAAGGACAGTTCTGGCTCTTCTCTGGGGGCTCTGCTGGTCAGATCTGCGCAGATGTGAGATGTTTCCTCTTCCTTCACATGTGCTCAGCCGCTCCTCAACCCTTCTGAATGAGTGTTGTGAGCTCAGGTGCAGAGGCGCTGCCCGCGCTTGGCAGCAGGTATGGCCTCGAACTCACTGTAATGCCATGATTTAGCTAAAGCTTCTTTGAGAGAAACATCTATGAAGGGTTGTCTGAACTATAACTCAGAGTTCATTCATTCTTCAAGATATTACCAAAGTCATCCTTGGATTGAACACGACTGCCGGCAAAATACATCTGGGCAATAGTTAGTTTTATATCCCTGTGATCATAATTGCTTTAACTATGATAAGGATAGCCATTGATACTAAGAATTTTAAATGTGCTTAAATGTGATTCTCTCAGTCTTCCCAATGAACAGGTATGTGAAATGTATGCTTCTGTCTTATAGATGAGGAAACTGAGGCACAGAGGTTAAGTACCTTGCCCAAGATGTAAGTGGCACAGCTGGGATGTGAACGCAGGCTCCTCAGCATTTTGACATTATGCCATTGGCTTTTACTGAAGGCCATGGTCAGGTTTACTATGAAGGTATTGTTGAAGATGTTCTATTTTAGGTACCAACCATACTTTTTGCTTTCTCTTGTTTTCCCTATCAAATTTCTTTTACAATAAATTATATTGTAACATATGTACTTTTTGTATATAAACAAATCAGATTTGGAATAAAGGGAAGTACATATAGATAAAAAAGTGTAAACAAATGAATATATGCTAATTTATAGATTGAAAAAGTATTTGTTAGAAATCTAAAGAGTATTTGTTTTTCATAGAATGATATGGATCAACACTGCCCAATAGAGACAGAGTATGAACCACATCATATAAATTAAAATTTTCTAGGAACCACCTGAAAAAAATTGTAAGGTAAAATTAATTTTTATAATATATTCTATTTCACCCAAAATATTTAAAATATTATTTCAACATGTAATCAGTATAAAATTATTAATAAGACAGTTAACAGTCTTCTTTTTTTATACTGTCTTTGAAAGCCAGCGCGCATTTCCTCCAACAAGACATCTGCATCTCCATGGAAACGCACCACATCTCCGGTGCTCAGTGGCCACTTCTGACTACAGGCTGCGTACTGGAGGGTGTGGATGGAGGTGGATGGGGTCAAAGACCAGGCTCTTTGAGTCCCCCTCACTCATTTTCTGGTAGGAAACCAAGATCCAAGGAATTCTGAGACTTACCGATGGCAAAGTCAGGGTGAATACTTGGATCCCAGCTCAGTGTTTTTGCCACTGTTCACATTTCAGGTAAGTGAAGACCCACTGCCCCAGAGAAGCGCCAGCTCCCTGCCCTGTCACTTTCCCACGGCGCCCTCTGCCCTGGTCCGCGACACTCAGGTCCGCTCGCAGGGCTCTCCGTCCAGGGCCTGAGCTGCGGGCTTCGCCCACAGAGCTCCAAAGTGGACAGTGCTCTGACCTCAGTGGCCGCTACTCTAGAACTGCAGATGGCATTTTATTTTACTCTTTGGTATGTCTTTGAGGGGATGAAGAAGCTCGAACAACTAGATGTCTCCTGCTTTTGTTCTCTGCTATGTTACCTATTTAAATCAGAATGTTCACCGAGCACATATTTGAAAGGATAAAACCAAATAATATTTCTCTGTGGAGTTTGTTTGTTTATTATTTTAACATCATCTATTTGATTCATGCTGGTCATGTACTTAAGTCATTATATCTCCACAAGGAATACATGAAGTAAATTCTTTACTTTCTGGGAAGAAAAAAACTAAAACCAAGACAAAATTTAGCAAATGCCTTGCCTTTTTAATGTCAAATTGCCTCACGTTATAACGGAATGACTTCGTCATATTTTTACAACTGTATAATGACTAGAAGGAATGCGTAGGAGATAAGATTACAAACTCAATCTGTGAACTGGACTCTGCTTTTTTGGAGAAAGCCTCACAGGGCGGGGAATTTATTGCCAGTTCTGCACAGCGGTAGTGGGACCTTGCGGCCACTGGTCCCTTTAGCCACCTGCCTCCAGGGAGCCTGTGAAACCAGCTCCACCACAAGGCGCCGCCACCTGGCAGCGACTCCTCTTCCTCGAGGACATTTCACAAGGTTCTGGACCCGTGGTCAGTCTACACAGAAGGACAAAGGCTGCCATTAGATTTGATTAGGGTTAACCAAGTTACTGTGAGAGCTCAAAAAATTAGTTTTTTGAAACAGAAAAGTCTCTCTTCTTCCCTATTCCAGTATTTCTAAATTTTCCAGTAACCACCTGAAAATTCTCAAGCGAGAAACTTGGCCGGTCCCAAAGCTGGCATTAGCTACTGGGAAGCAGCGCGCAGAGGACGGCCCGCCGCTGACCACCCATGACGTTGCCGAGTCAAGTGAGCGCTCCCATTTGGTTAACAGAATCAAGATTGGCTTGATTTTCATCTGGAATTTATACGAGGCAATCATACGCTCTGGTTACTCTGATGACACTCAGTTGAATGTTTTCACCTCTGCTGAATGCCTGTGCTTACGTCTCTTTTAGCCTGGAATGTTGCAGGGACTGTCTCAGAGGCCCAGGGGTGAAAGGGAGGACAAGGTCCCTTCAGGGGTGTCCAAGATTTCTCCTACTGTGTATCTGGCCATCTCTCTCTCTCTTCAAAGTTTCATTATTTGTTTCTTGTCTTCCCCCTATGTATATTTGACAGTTTTCTATTCTTAACCTTAAGGCACAAAAGTAGATTGCTTTATATCTCTCACTCCAAAACCACACAAAGTTAAATTTCTTTTGAGTTGCATTATGGTCTTACATATACATACATTTTTCTGCGATTGCGGTCCTCAATACACACAGAGCTTTCCACCCTCTCTCAACTGTACGGCATAACAGAAACCGGGACTAACAAAAATAATTAATTTGAAATTCTCTCTTCTCATCCCCCACCCCATTCTTCCGTAATCCCGGGGAGAAGGTATACTTTCTCGCCGTGTGGTATGCCAGAAAATTGGAAAAGAAAGAAGGAAACAGCAGAGGACAACCTATGACATGGGTAAGTGGTTCCCAAATAATTTTATGTTCTTCTATTCTTAGCATTTTGTCTGCATCTTCCTTAGTCTTTGATTTTGAGATGATTCCAAATTTCATAAGGAAACAGAAATAAATCAGACAGAGACAGACAAATACTTATATGTGGCATCTAAGGATCAAAATAAAAGAATACACATAATAGAAACAGATTCATAGATACAGAGAATAGACTGCTAGTTGTCAGAGGGAGGGTTGGGGGTGCTGAGTTGCAAAGGGAAAGGGATTAGGAAGTACAAATCGGTAGTTGCAAAGGAGTCACTGGGATGTAAAGTACAGCACAGGGAATATAGTCAATAATGTTGTACTAACTACGCATGGTGCCAGGGGGATACTTGAAATATCAGGGGACCACATTGTGAAGTAAATGATTGTCTAACCATTATACTACACCTGGAACTAATACAAAATAATACTCAGTGTAAACTATAATTGAAACTTTTAAAAAAAGCATTACATGCATAGGTACCTGAAGATGCCATAGCAGGTTAGAAAGACATCTATCTAGACAGGAGGCACCAGCCCCGGCTAATTGGCATTAATTTCCTATTGCATAATCCTGGGGTAATCAATTAAATTATATAAAGGTGAAGATTTTCATCAATAAAGGATGGTATTACTATCGGCCCTCCTGATTTTATTGTAAGGAGCAAATGAAATGATAAATATAAAACTTCTCCGTAACCTGAAAATTGTTGTCTTTCTTTTTGAATACCTCCTACGTGCCGGGCAGCATTTTAAATGTCTTACATGAAAACTCATTTAACCCTTACACTAGCGTTTAAGGGAGACACTGTCATTGCCCTCATTTCACACGTGAGAAAATGGAGACACAGAGGCAAAATAACTGGCCTGAGATTCGGAAGGTGAGGGCTCTGATTCAGCCCCAGGCGGTCCAGCTTCAGAACTCTATGCTTTACTGCCTCCCTACTCAAACCTAAGTTTAAATGAAGTTATCTCAGAACAAACTTGGGAAACGTTGGCAACATGCTGTACCAAGCCCACTTCTCTAAAGGACAATCTTTATTGCACAGTAAGCACAGGTGATAAGGCCTACAAACTAACAGCTGAGTCCAGCAAGAGACAGTAGTCCTTCCTACGTGCATATGGACTGAACGGTCTTGAAAGCCAATGGGTCCTTAATATCACATAGATATAATTATGCTGTATTTAGATGAATATTTGGTGAAACTGTTCATGAGATCATAATTCTGCAATGAAGCCAATGGATATTCCCAGGGCCTGGTATAGGCTTTAATTGGAGTAAGACAAACAGAAATTGTGACATTTTTCTTTCATCTCACCTCTAGGTATATCAAAGATACTGACCACAGATTTTGGCTAACAATGGAAGGAGGCCAGAAAGTTCAGATACAGAGATAAATCTGTGTTCTTCATCACTCACCCGTACCTGCTACCTGGAGAAAACCTGCTGGCCTCTTTTTCTTTCCATTTCTTTCCCTTGCTGGAGTTCCTTCGCAATGGCGCCCTATAACAACAGCATACAGTCAGAAAAGAAAAGCTGACATTTTCTCCTTTAATCCTTCTTTCACAGAGGGCTTTACATTTTATGTTCTAAGGTGCTTACCCCAGGTCCACAAACTTCCGCTTAATTTTTCCTCCTTGTACCACCAATGAACTGGATCCCCTTAGTGATTTGGGACCTTTGGCACCATCTAGAATACACACGTATATTAAAAAAAAAAAAAAAACAACCGACCAACTATTATTATTTTTAAAGCTATGAGTCAAAAGTCAGTGCCTCACTTCTGAAGGGCTTTGCTTCAATTTCTAACTGTACAAAAAAGTAATGGATGCTTTTTTTAAAAAAAGCTATAGGAAACAGAGCCATGTGGAGAAACACTGAGTTAAATCAGGAGAGATCCTGTTGGACCAGGGCCCATACGCATCACAAAGAGCGTTAGCTTCAAATATATATTGGAATGAACAAGATAAGGAAGAATAAACACTATCCAATCATCCTTTACATCAAAAGCAGGGGCCAATATGACTTTTCTTTTGTTCCTGAGCCTTCTGACAGGAACCCAGCCACCCCCAGAGTCTGAGGGGGTTAGGGAGAAAGTGCTAGTCACAGCTTTCCCTTTGGGCTCTCCCGCGCTAAGGGCCTGCCCGCAGCCAGGCCTGGGACAGAGGAGGGCGGAACATGGGGAAGACTTTCTTAAGCAGGGGCTCAGCTCTGAGACACTGATATCTTTGAAAGGTCTCTCTTTAAAGTGGGGCTGGAGCATGACTTGGCCGGCCTCCCGTGGTACTGAGGGCACCAAACGCTCCTCAGTGTTTGGAGCTGAGTGATCTTTGCCTCTTTGAGTTTTGCCGGCTCTCTGAATGGCAGCAGCTGCTGGAAATGGGGACACTCAAACTCATGCCAAAAACCAATCCATGCAGAGGCTTTGCGAATGGAGTTCAATGTCAAATGTAGGAGCTAGATTCTACTGCTGCAACTTATTCCACCTTGGACAAGGCAGATAACTCCTAAGGCTCTACCTGGAACTATTTAGCAAAGGACGCTGTTTGGTATTATCTGTCAGCATATCCAGTTATCTGAAATGATTAGCAAAGGATGTTTCATTTTGATGCATATTAGATTGTGAAATTACTCCTTCCTAATTATCTAGTGGTGTCTATCTCTATCTCTATCTCTTTAAAATTAAAAACACACTCCAGCAACTTCCTGGTGTGGAGTACAGAGAGAGTAGTCCTCCTAAGAAAGTGTTTAATCAACCGCGCAGGTTAATTTTGCTTATACTATTATTTATTTCGGGAGAAGTTTCTTAACACACATACTTACAAAACACAAAGTGCACACACAGTTCTCATATAGAAGTCTATATCCAAAGCTCTAAAGAAGCAAAGGATATTGACAAACACTGAGGATTTTTCACAATGAGCTTTGCATATTTTTAGTTAGTGATACTTAGATTATAATAATTCCTTGAAATGCCCTGGCCGGTGTGGCTCAGTTGGTTGGGAGTTGTCCCACAAAGTGAAAGGTCGCTAGTTTGATTCTCAGTCAGGGCACATACCTAGGTTGCAGGTTTGGTCCCCGACTGGGGCATGTACCAGAGGCAAGCGACAATATTTCTCTCTCATGTCAGTGTTTCTCTCTGTCTCTGTCTCCCTGCCTTCCCCTCTCTCTAAAATCAACAAGCATGTCCTTAGGTGAGGATAAAAGCATAATAATAAAATAAAATAAAACAGTCAGAAATACGTCCACATAAAATCACTTCTAACCTCAAATACTTATCATGAATATTTGCGCCATTACTCTTTGGGGAACTGAATTCAGTAGCTGCAGATGTGACACAGACACATGAAGAAAATCCACAGACATGGCACAAATACCTGCTGAGGTGATTTTGCTAAGGCACATTAAAAAAAAAAAAGCAGAATTTCAATTACATTAAGAGAAGCCAAAGAAAAGAAAGTGCTGGATTCTTCCACATCAACCCTAAAGCAACTCCTGATGGCGAGGACGGTGCAAAGTTACAAAGTAGACTGCCTAGTTATTTTCGGAATGAGCAGTAGCTGGGCGGTGTTTTAACGAGTGGTCAGAGGGCCAGACGAGAAAATGCGACGGAAACACTCCGCGGCCTCTTAGTGTTGCAGTCACTGGGCATCTTGGGACTAAAAGCCCGATTCTGCCCATCACAGAGCCTGCTGCTAGGCAACCTCACATCTTATCACACATTTGCCAAAGTGTGTTCCAAGGAACACTTACATGAATGCTCTCAAAAGGCTGAATTCAGAGGCAAGATTAAGTAATAATTCACTTTCCCATTCTAAATCAATCAAGTACACATTAATGGACATCTGAACTTTCTACTCTGCCTAAAAACCAACACTGGATTGTTATGATTTCAGAAAAAGAAAATGTGACATTTTTGTTAGTTTTTTTAGCCTTATGTAAAAGTTCTATTAGGCTTTCTGAAATCTCTCAAACACTACCTTTGAGAAAAATTAGAAGTCTGGTGACCTGGTCCTCATTTTCTTTTCCTTCTTTTTTTTTGTTTTAATCCTCACTGAAAGATATGTTTATTAATTTTTTAGATAAAGGAAGGGAGGGAGAGAGGGAGAGAGAGAGAAGCAGACTGATAGACAGACATCAATGTGAGAGAGAAACATCAATCAGTTGCCTCCTGTACATGCCCTGACTGGGGATCAAACCTGTCACCTAGGTATGTGCTCTGACTAGTAATCGAACTCACAACCTTTTTAGTGTATGAATGGGGCTCCAACTAACTTGTTAGAAATTTCAACTTACAGAAATTTCCTAGAGTGGAGTGTTAGGTAGGAATGTAAAGATGAGGTCTAGTTTGTACTTAATGAGAATCGCTAAACCCCATTCTGGTTTATTTATTGATGAGCCAATGAATTCTAAGAACCACACATATAAACACTCACACAGAGAAGTAAATCAGGTTAACATACTTCACCTCTGAGCTGTTTAGGTCTGCAGAGGGAATTAGTCTCAGACAGCAAAGAACTCAAGGATTTTATAGAACGCTATTCTCCAAATTAGATTTTGAAGACAATGAAGCTAGACTCTACTTTGTGAATCTATACTGTATCAGCCCCTGAAATGTCATACAATTGGAAGTGTGGAACTTCCCCAGTGTTTCAGTGCTACTGATTTCCGTCTTGGGAACGGGGCAGGGAGAGTCCTTGAGGGACATGAGAGAGCTACACCAACGGTGGTGTTCAATGCGGGCGTCGGCCAGCCCAGTCTAATGAGCACACACCACACACACGTCCAGTTAACTTTAGTTGTATGCACGCTGATTTCTGAATATAAAAACCAGCAGTGCACAAAACATCTGAGTGATATTGATTGTTATGCCAGCTGTAGCTCCCAAAGTCAATCAGAAAATCAGTATTCTGGTTTATAAATTAGTTTGTTCTAAGTTTGAACATCATGAATCGGTCCCTCTGAACTTGATTAAATCTGCGTATACTACTGAATTTCTGGACTCAGAATACTAAGGTCTAAAGTCTTGGTTCTCGGCACCCACCAGTAATGGGCTACTTTCTGGGAGTCAGTTGGCCCCCTGACATCTTTCAGTTCAAGGTGCAACAGAGCCTGAGAGTGGCAGGCAAGCATTATAGGCCTTCCCAGTTGTCGACGGTGGTGGTGGTTGTTGTGGGGTGTCAGAGAGACAAAGTGTATCACAAAACAAACAAAGAATAAAGGAGGGAGGGAGAGGGAGAGAGAGAGAGAGAGAGAGAGAGAGAGAAACAGACAGACATTGACTCTAGTCTACAAAGGCCTTGAAGGAAAGTATGGGATCTTATAAATGTATATTCAGCCTTTAACACATTCCTGACACAGTGTAGGTGCTCAATTAACTATTTGTTGAATGGATACATAAATGAATGGATTGATGTCAACGAACATGGAAAGCATAGAAAACTCAAGGTTGGAAACATCTTTCAGGAGAAGAAAAGAACATGAGGGACTGCTTTCATCTGGTCATAGTTAATAGCCAGCAAACATACTAATAACTGACTAAAAAGTCAGTACATTTTTTTTTTAAGATTTTTTTTTTTAAGATTTTATTTATTTTTAGAGAGAGGAGAAGGGAGGGAGACAGAGAGGGAGAGAAACAGCAATGTATGGTTGCCCCTCACATGGCCCTCATACGGGACCCGGCCTGCAACCCAGGCATATGCCCCGACTGGGAATGGAACCGGGATCGTCTGGTTCCCAGCCCGCGCTCAATCCACTGAGCCACACCAGCCAGGGCAAGATTTTATTTACTTATTTTTAGAGAGAGGGGAAGGGAGGGAGACAGAGAGGGAGAGAAACAGTAATGTATGGTTGCCTCTCACATGGCCCTCACTGGGGACCTGGCCCGCAACCCAGGCATGTGCCCTGACTGGGAATCAAACTGGGACCCATTGGTTCCCAGCCCGCACTCAATCCACCGAGTTACACCAGCCAGGGCAGTACTTTTTTTAATTTAAATTTTTATTTCTTGATTTTAGAGAGAGACAGAGGAAGAGGGGAGAGACAGACAGACATTGATTTGTTGTTCTACTCATTTATGCATTCATTGCTTGATTCATGTATGTGCCCTGACTGGGGATCAGACCTGCAATTGTGGCGTATCTGGATGACGCTCTAACCAACTGAGCTAGCCGACCAGGACTGAAGTCAGTACTGTACAAAAGCTCAACTAACTGCTTGTTCCTGGTTACCCAGAAATACAGCCTGCCCAGAAAAATAAAAAATGGGAAAGTTCAAGTACTTGGTCTTCAGAAAAGAAATTCCTTACTCCCTATTCTCTGTGTCCTGCTTATAGTGCAGCTGGGAATTTCATCCCAAAGGAAGCGGCAGTAGCAAACAAGAGAGGCACTGGGGGAAAGGATGGATTTTACTGCTAATTATTGCTAATCACATTTCACTGCGCAGTGCAGCTAATGGACTGCAAAGCACCATTCACATCCAGTAATACTTCTCCAACCTGAGAAGAAACAGCTGCTGACTTCAGAGATTCATAAACACATTAGAAGTAAAATGCAGAGAAATAATATAGAGAAGATTTAGCCACTTTTAAAAGCATTTGGGCCAGATTTCATTTGTGATGCACTCTCTGACTACATGTAATTTCTTTCAAAGACCTAGTTATGCCCAATAAACTCAGAGAACCACAAAGTATTAACCTAGAGCTCCAAATACATATATGCTTCTGCTGTTTTGCCTTCTTATGGACCAGTTAAGGTCTACACATATTTTTTCTTTTGAAGAGATGATATAGGGCTTGACACAAGTATATTTCTATCAAAAATTTGATTATAATCCACAACTTAGGTTAATTAATGAGAGTTTTTGAAGCCTTTCATTCTTTTGGAGATAGGCCAAAACCATAGTGCAAGTCCTTCGTCAACTTGACAATCACTATTGACAAATTAGTGGGCCTGGGCATATTTTCTCTTGCTTCCACTAGTGTATTGTCCTCCCTAAGTAGAGCAGTACCTTTGTACTCATCCTTAATTTGTTCCAGAACTCGTGACAAGTACTGAAACCCACAAGTGCTGAATGATGCATTGTCTCTTGTGGGGTGGCGTTATAACTTACACAAGTTCTAGCAACTACGAGGAGTCCTGAGCAAGCACTGGGTGCTGAAACATTTTTTTCCCCCATCAGAATGTCACAAGTACAGAGTTTGATGTGTTCTGAAGATGATGAGTACCAAGGTCTGACTGTACTTAAAAACACTTACTGTACTTTTATCTCAAAGCTTCTTCTAGAAGAGCTGTGCTTAGGACCAGTCTGTGACAGACAATTCCAGCAACTGACAAGCTCCAGGGAAAACATCAGAAATAAAGCTATGCTGCTTACCCAAAGTTGCAAAACAGAGTGAGCTCCCGCCACCAAATGCATTTCTATGTTCACCACGTATTTGTAGAAAGACTACAATTTTTGATCTGATAGAGATAAATTAATATGGACATTCCAAAAATGCTATGATATACAATCATACCTGCAATGTAGCAGCATGTCTACTACATATCACTACGGGAGCTGGTTGGTGAGATTCTTTAAAGACAATTTGATGGGTATTTAATTTAAATGATAATTTCTCAAGCCCTGGCTGGTGTAGCTCAGTGGATTGAGCATGGACTGGGAAGCAAAGGGTCACCGGTTCGATTCTCAGTCAGGGCATATGCCTGGATTGTGGGTCAGGTTCCCCGGTAGGGGGCAAAGGCAACCACACATTAATGTTTCTCTCCCTTTCTTTCTCCCTCCCTTCCCCTTTCTCTAAAAATAAATAAATTCTTTTAAAAAATAAAAAATAAACTATTATTTCGCCATCATTAAGTTGATCATTTTTATATTTTATACATAATGCAGATTTTCTTTTCAATGAATTGACAATTTCCTTAGCCTATTTTTGACTTTTACAAATTTGAAGCTACTTATATATTAAAGTCTGTTGATTAACTTTGTGTATGCAGTCCTTTTTATGTTTCTTGTCCACTGAAATCAAGAGTAATAAAAAATTACTGAAATAAGATAGCTGCTGAATATAAGGAAAAAAACACAAAAAATAGACCCATTTCACTTGTCATCTCACTCCCACTACAGTTTATACTCTGAAGTCCCCAGTATGTACTTCCCTATTTCTACTCCCTGATGCTCCCCCAAATAATTAGCTTTGTCATTCCCATTCGCAACCTCAACATTTTGTTTGTACCTCTCAATAATCTGCTGCTTTTGTTTAACTCTATAGCAATAGAATCACATGTATTCATCTGTATTCATCAGTAATTTGCTTCTCAATGTCTTCTTCCAGAGATTTACCCGTTTTGTTTCTGTGTGGTTTACTCATTTTCCCTCCTGCACCGATTCATTATAGGAATATATAGGGTCTGGCACAAATAACACCCCTTTTTAAATAACAAAATCATAAGCATGTAATTCTGTAACATAACAATGTCACACTCAAGCACACCATATGACATTTTAGGGAAAATGCTCAAATTAAAACATAAATTATTACACCATATTATTACCCTACCAACCACACTCCAGCAGGTTGTACTTCTGCCAGACCCTGTAATGCAATTTATTTATCTGTTCTACTGGTGATTACTCTAGTGATTACTGGTTTTTCATTGTTCCCAGGTTTTCCCATTATGCAACAGGGCTGCTGTGAATATTCCTGTGCATGATTCCCAGTAGACAAGTGTAGGGTTTCTTTAGGCCATTTAAACAGAAAAAGACTTGCTGGGTCAGAGGGTGGGCACATGTTCAACTTTACCAGGTAATGCCGAATGGTTCCAAAGAGCTTGTACCAATTTACACTTCCACCAGCAAATATCTGATTCGTGGTTATCTCACATATTTGTCAGCACTTGGTAATATCAGATTTTAATTTTTTTGGCAATATGGTGGGTATAAAGTGATATCTCGTTTGATTTATTTCATACTTTCTTGATTACTAAAGGGGTTGAACACCTTTTCATAAGTATTATTATAGCCATTTGGTTTTCATTTTCTGTGAAGTGCCTGTTCAGGACATTACACATTTTTCTCCTGAATTATTTGTCTTTTCCTTTTTAGTGCCGTATAGGAGTTATTTACATAATCTGGACATGAATCTTTTGTTAGTTACATAGGCAGTAAACATCTTCTCCAAGTTTGAGAGATTCTTTATTGTATCTTTTGAGAAACAGAAGTTTCTAATTTTAGTATCATTTGACTTTATCAATCTTTTCCTACTTTTTTTGCATCTTGTTTAAGAAATCCTTCCCTAGCCTAAAGTCACAAAATGTTCTCCTATATACTGTTTTAAGACTTTTAAAATTAATTAATTAATTAATTTTTGGACAGAAGGGAAAGGAAGGAGAAAGAGAAGCAGAGAAACATCAATGTGTGTTTGTCTCTAGTGCGCCCCCTACTGGAGACCTGGCCTGCAACCCAAGCATGTGCCCTGACTGGGAATCAGACCAGTGACCCTTTGGTTGGCAGGCCGGTGCTCCATCCACTGAGCCACACCAGCCGGGGCTAGTTTTTCAAGTTTTATAGTTTTGTATTATCCAGTTAAGTCTGGAATTCCCCTCCAATGAAATTTTTGCATGGTATGTGATGGGGGGAGGGCTATAACACTTTTTGAAAATATGGATGACCAATTTTCCCAAACAATTTATTAAAGATTGTTCTTTATCCACCATCTACGCATGCAGCTGCCATAAAATGTGTGCGTACAATCTGCTTCTAAGCTCTTTAATTTTGTTTCATAGTTTATTTGTATTCCTCTGTATAAAAAACGCACAGAATTAAATAATTCTAGGCATTCCCCCAAGGCCCTCCACTTCAGTCTTCTTTAAGAGTTTTAGGTATTTTAGGCCTTTTTTTCTTTCTTATAAATTTAGAATCAGGTTGCCAAGTTCCACAAAATGTCTGCTACACTAAATCTCTAGATCAGTATGGACAGAAATGAGATTCCTTTTTTGCTATTCATTTTTTTAAATGACAAAAGAATTTTACAGTGAACAAATATATATCCATCACCTGACTTCTACAATTTCCATCTTGCTACATTTTCTATATCATACAGCCATTTCTCTACTCATCTATTAGTCCATTAATTTTTAATCATATTTCAAAGTAAGTTGCAGATACTTCATTTGTGTGTGTGTGTGTGTGTGTGTGTGTGTGTGTATTCATTTCAGATGTGAAAGATAATATAGTTGACCCCTGAAGAACATGGGTTTGAACTGCACCGGTCCACTTATACTCAGATTTTTTTCAATAATACACAGTTGGCCCTCTGTATCTTTGGGTTTTGTATTGATGGATTCAACCAACCATGAATTAAAAATAGTATTTTTGATCTGTGGTTGGGAATCTATGAATGGGAGGGCCAACCATATGCTTTGTTCTACCCCAGCCTACATAAGGGATTTGAGCACTCACAAATTTTAGTACCTGTGGGGGTCCTGGAACCAGCCCCCATGGATACTGAGGGACACCTGAACTTAAGACTTTGGGAAGTCAAAATTTATATGCGAATTTTTGACTGTGTGAGGGTCAGTGCTGCTAGTGTGACATTGTTTGAGGATCACTGTGTAACCCAGTCTATTCGGTCACTTTAACGGAGCATGTCAGATGTGGCAGGAAGAGAAGGAACCTGCTCTGTTCCTCTCTGCATCATTTAACTTGTTTAAACAGGAATTTATTACTTCTGTAAATTAAAAGATACTATTAAAAAGACAAAATCTATTGACACTGCTTTGAAATTGTGGTATTAATTCTAGGAGCCTTTTAAAAAAATTAATTGGCTAGTCTCTTGCATGACCTTTATCATAGCTTTCTATCATATTCTTTTGCGATAAATTATTGTGTAAATTTTTTCCAAATAAAAATCAAATTAATAGGTTAATATCTATATCACTTTCATCTTCAAATATATATATATTTTCTATATGATTACTTCAGTGTTTACTGAAACTTGGCTACTATTCCACAAAGTCTCTAGAAGGCCTCTTGAAGAATTTCCTTTATTAGTGAACTGTGGAGCTCTAAAGAAGTAAAATTACTAAAGAGGTAGGAAAAGATAAAAAAAAATAAATCAATAAAAGGGAGATGTTCTTTTATCCCATAACATAAACCAAAAAAGCAATATTAATTATTAACTGTGAGAAGACAAAGGATTTAGGATTATGAGAAAAAAAAGCCATTTTTACATTGCACAAATTAAGATGTTAGTGAAGACGGACAAAACGGCAGGAGAACAAAGACATTAACAGTACCTTTTTCTTCTGATATTTTCCTGGTGGCAGCTTGATGGTGGCAGGGAGAGTCTTCCACATCATGATCAGATTTTGAAGGAGAGGAGAGAGAAGTATCCCCCCAAGCAGAGGAGGAAGGCTCTCTTTCTGAGCGCGGTGGTTCTTGGAATTCGGCTGTGTGGTCAGACTCCGAGAAGGGCACACAGCCAGCCACGGAGGTGAGGGATGGAGCACCAGAATCTGATTCTGGAGAGGAAGTTCTCACACCCTTGGGCAGAAGTGATTTGGTGATATGCATGTGGTTATAGAAACTGACGGCCGCTGATATAAGAGAATCAATTCCAGGTAATACTTACTTTGACATCAGATCGACCTTTTTTTTTTTTTAAGTAGATACCCACAAAAACCGATTTTCTTTGTTGGTTTACAAATGAGAGTCCATAGTTCACAACTCACCATACTACCATTGTAACTAACATAGACACCTAAGACATATGGAAAAAATTACTTGTACATTCATTATTTGCCGGTAAGTAAAACCAACTGCTAAATATCAAAAACACCATCATGAAAAATGACAATATGGATAATGCTCTTGGTTAGTTCATTGAATGAGAACAGAAAGAATCTGAATTACAACAATATATCTATCGAGTTGAGTAAGGATTTTGGAGACAAAAAAGTGAACTATTTCAGCTATTTCCAACTCGAGTATTGAATCTGGTTGCGGAAAATGAATAAACTGTAAGAACGAGGATACAGCCTAACACTGCAAGTCAGAAAACGGCCAAGGGTGCTCACCTTCCGCTCCAGACTGTCCTCCCCGTCTGTCGAACTGACACTGTCATACAGCCTTGTCCGAGAGGGCCTCTGGCGCCTGTTCTTCACGGAGAGCTGGGCTCGCGTTTTCAGGGCTTTCGAATCCAGGCGCTCGGTCTCTGGGACCGCTTCGTTCAGGTCTAAGGAAAGAACATTGCGAAACAATCAGGGAGAGAACACCTTGGAGAGGATCGATGCAGAGACCACAGACACTGGTAACAAAATCTTAGTGATGCCAGGCAAGAAACAGGTGGCAGCCAGGACGGCCTGCCTAAGATCCTACAGGTAACAGAAACAGCAGAAAAAAACCCCAGAGAGATCTAGAAGAAACGTACAAAGCCTGAGGGGCAAAGAGCCGGCACGAAAGATAACCAAGGCAACCACAAAAATCTAACACCCAAAGAGCATAAAACCTTCCTTCCACATAACTATAGAAATCATTGATTTGCATGTATTTATTTATTTATGTGTATGCTGGAGTGTTTGATGAACAAATATATAAGAGGAAGGTCTAGCAAAGCTGGGAGATCTCAGAAACCAAGGACAAAAACCTACAAATTCAGATGGCTGGCCAAGTACAGGTAACAAAAGATGACCATCGAAATTTACTAATAGGTTTTTAGTGTTTTACTTCTACCTTTTCAGAGTGGCAGTCATTAAATGAAAATACAATGGTCAATAAATTAATAGTTAAGTACTTCTGGATTTAAATTATTAAAAAAAAGCAAGTAACTGAATTGTAAAAAATAGTTAGTACTGCTATTAATAGAATAAAACAATTTCTCATGGTAGCATCACCTCAAGAAATGCCTTTTCACGGTATTGCTACAAAGGTGTGCTCCAAATATACTACATTATAAAACTAAAACAAGTGCGTGCCTCAGGTTGTACCTCTCTTACCTATGGAACTCGGCACTTGGCACGTGATTCTAACAAACATATTTGCCCCAGGGGACACATCTGTTGAATGACATTATTTAAAGAAGATTTTGCCTTATCGTTTTTTATATTTGAAAGAAAAGTGAATATTCAGAAAAGCTAGACCATTCAGGTATATATAAAGGACAGCTAAATATTTTCTAATTAGTGGTCTTTATTTTTTACATGTCAATGGAGGAAAAATTAATCTCCTTGGTCACTTTAATTAACTCCTTCCATTAAAATCTAAGCTTGCAGCTACCCATGAAGAGTTCGTTAATTGTGGTAACTGGGAGAGAATCAACCTTACAAGCTCTTGTTTACATATAAAATGTGAAAACACCCAATAGATGAAAGCAATAATATAATAATTATTAAACTGCATAATTATATTATTATAGTATATCATATAATTATTATAGATATACTATCACACATGCCCATGGTACAGCTTATCTGTTCTGCACTTGGATGTCACGCTCTGAGACGCGAGCGCCGCCACGCACACCCGTGTCCCTCACAGGAGCTACTGGAGGCAAGCAGAGAGCTTGAGCAGCTTGCCGCGTCTCCACCGCTAGTGGAGGAGATGCCGTGATTATCCTGGCTTTTTTGCCTCCTGGGCTTCTACTCCGTGCACTCCAGTTTAGTGAGTGTTGACCAAGTTATTGGAGTAGATTTTAATGCCAGTGGGGTTGTGGTTTCAGTTGTGAAATCACGTATCACATGACTAGTCTGGGACATTGACTTCTCCAACAGGCTACGTATGCAATGGTACCATTAACCTCCCACACGTGTAAGAGAGCACAGCAAAGGAGACACCGAAAACTACAGAAAAAAAATTTCTCAGATGACTTCATGTTTGGTTAGTTTAATAGCAGCTTTGGTTATTTAGTGACAAAAGACCTGAGGAGGAAGCTCATCCAGCTTTGGAAAATACGCTCCGCTTGTGATAGAATCCCGGCCCTGGTGGACCCCACAGAGCATGCAACGCCCAGGACGGCAGGAGCTACTCCGTCACCAGGTGCTGGCCAGAGTGAGGGAGCAGGAGAGCTGCGTCTTGGCAGGGCTTAGAGTACACAGACTTTATTCTGGGACTTCTGGCTCCATTGCTATTCAGTAATTTGCCCAGTACTGTGTCAGCCAACCCCCAAATGGTGATCTGGTATACCTGCTTTAATACCAGCTACTGCTGACTAGGTTCTAACCGCTGCCGTGCACACACAGAACTACATCTTTAAAGGATGAAGTCGGCCGGAATCTGAAAAGTAGTGCCTTTAGTCCATTATCAAGTGGCCAACAATGCATGGCACCTGACTAACAGTTTTTAAGCATCTGAAAACAAAGATCTCAGGGCCACTTATAGTAGTTATGCATGGGTTACAAATCAGTGACTTATATTCCAATTGAAAAAAAAGTTTTAAAGTAAAAAACTGGAAAAGTGGAATGTAGCTGAGGTCATTCCCTTCAACAGCTCTTACCCAGAAGGAACACTGCTGGGGGACACCCCAAGTCACCCCGCCCCCTCCGCCGGGCGTATGAGCAGGGCTGTGTGAACAGCAGTTGTGTGAACAGCAGCTGTGTGCTAGGTACTAGCAGAGTGATCTGTTCGACCTCTGGAAGCTCTCTTTTTCCCTCATGTCATAGAAGAATCAGAATATTATAGTTCAAAAGAACCGTAAAGATTCTAGCCCACCCTTCTTTCTCAGACCAGGAAACTGAGGCTGCAAGGTTACTAGTTTCTCTTCTGTTTCACACAGTTAGTCTGTGGAGGAGACTGGATAGCGCTCAGTCTCAGAGGCCTGTCCTTCCAGAAGGTCACTCTCAAGCCTGAGAGTAAACGTCACACGTGATCTGCCTTCTTCGAGTCCTCTTTTTAGTCCTACTTTATGTTCCAAACAAACATACACGCCAAGGGCTCCCTTTGCCAACTCCCAGAAGTATATAGTACCAGAAGAAAAAATAATCGAGGGATTTTTATTTGGCTTTATATTTATCCAAGAAATAAAATTCTTACATAAGAAAACTGATCTGTCTGTTCTGTGCTGGTGATGTCAGGAGAAATCCCACTGGCTAACGATGCTAAGTTCTTTGCTACCAAATGTAAGGGTGGCCACGTTCGCTCACCGTTGCTCATTCTCTACAGAGATCTTAGTCAACAGCACAGGGCCACTGTCATAAACCCAAGACTCTGGGTTCTTCCTCTACCCCTTCTTTCCACGGCATGTTGCTCTGTTGTCCCCAAGAATCAGAGGAAAGTTTCATTTTCCTTTCTCCTTTCTTTTCTTTCTTAGACCCTCCAGTCTCTGAAATAGATTTTTTTTCTGACTCAAATTCAGCTAAACATACAAAGCAGAGCAGACTCAAGTGAACTGATACATATAGACAGACAAATACAGAAAAGATACAAAGTAGCTGATGATAGAGCAGTTTTAAGTGGGCGGAACACCACCTCAGTATAGCTGCATCTTAAGAATAGCCTCATTATTGCTTTGAATTGGATGCTTTAAGAGAAATGTGAGAGATTTGAGTATGACTTTAGCAGCTGTTCTGAAAAATGTTCTGTGAAACTAGGATGCCATATATCATATTACACGGAGATCAGTTCCCTAAACTAATGCCGTGAGTCATTCAGTTTTTTTCCCTGGATTGACGTTATTTTTTGACGTAAACGGAATGCTGCCCATGGCTCGGACACAGGTGGCGGGGGAAGCAGGGGAATGGAGCAGCATGACAGTGGGGACCACTCCACATTCTTAGGCGCATTACTGTCCTCCAAAGCAGTCAGACCAAACTTACACCGTCACGCTGCCTGGCTTGTGCTATTGTCACTGAAATGCTGAACATAATGAGACATTGGTGCATATCATTCATAGTCACTGCAAGTGCATAAAAGGTGGGCCCATGGGGCTTTGGGTTCACACAGACAGCACTAAGAGGCATGCTTATGAATTGCTCAGGGGTGGTGTTAAGTAGTTACCATGGAGGTAGTCCGGGAGTTAGTCTTCCTTGAAAAGAATCCAGAACACCGGCTCTGCCACTAAATTGGGCAATTTACCAAAACTCCCTGTCCCTCAGAATCCTCATCTGCAAAACTGACATGATAACAACATAATACAATAATTGCATTTGAGGACTAAGTGCATAAGAAGATGTATATGTGAGCCCTGGCTGGTGTAGCTCAGTGGATTGAGCGCGGGCTGGGAACCAAAGGGTCCCGGTTCGATTCCCAGTCAGGGCACATGCCTGGGTTGCAGGCTGGGTCCCCAGTGAGGGCCATGTGAGAGGCAACCACACATTGCTGTTTCTCTCCCTCTCTGTCTCCCTCCCTTCCCCTCTCTCTAAAAATAAATAAAATCTTTAAAAAAAAAAAAGAAGATGTATATGTGCTTAGAAGAATGACTGGTCCGTAATAAGCAATCGATAAATGTCTATTCACTGACGGTGAAAAGCTTAGCAAGATATTCTTAAGTGACTAAAGCAAGTTACGGAATAATGTGCACATTCACCATAAATATTTAAAAAATAGCAACATAAAACATATTTTCTAATGGCAAATACACGAATGTAATCATAGAGGAAAAAAAAAAACATGAGAAAGATACACTTCAAACGGATAATGGTGGTTACTTCCAAAGAAGGTATTAGATTTGGAGATGTCAGTCAATAGTACTTCAATCTTTTTTGTAATGTTAAAATTTTCTTGCATTATGAATTTTTTGCATTTATGTATTACTTATGTAGTTCCAATTAATAAAAAAAGAAAAAAATTGAACACATTTTCTTTTACAGACATATTCATTCCATTCTAATCTAGCTCTGTGTTTTAAGACTCAGTATTTCCAAATATTAGTCTTGGTAACTGTCAAAATCTGTGTGACTCTCAGCCTGCCCCAGGGGAGGCTGCTCTATCATGACATCTATGGAGACGGTCTGCCTGCCTTGCTACATTACTAAGTGCCTGAATATTTGGCCTAAATAAGGCCCCCTGGCTTAGCTTCCAGTTGCTACTTTGTTTCAGCGTTGTATCTGAATCAGAAACAGTCATCTGAGGCCAAGAAACACAGCTTCAGCTCATCTTGTTTCACCTCCGTTAGGAGCCCACTCCTGGGCACCTCTGACCCTAAACATTATTAAAAGTTGGTTTCTTTATAACTACTAAATGCTGATAAATTTTGTACCCCAGGTCGTATTTATTAAATTTTAGAAAGCTGGTTTCTTATCGTTTCAGAACAAGTAGAAGATTATTGCTGTTTCCTAATCTTTTAATTAGGACTGAGTGTATTGTTGCATGAACTGTACAATTCATTTGCTAATCTTTGAAAAATATTAAGGACTTCCTTTTTTTTTTTTACCTCTTTGTCAATAAATGCAATCTCAAAACAATCCATATGCCCTCTGAAGTGCAATTTGGTTATGCGCTCTTCAGCACAGTCTGATACCTGAAGTTAGCCTTCTTCAGCTTAAAGTCAACCTATGCTCCTGTTCTCAGAGGGCAGAGAGGTCCAAGTTCTGCTGGCTGTATCTCAGTAGAGCCTCTTCAGTAATGCCACCAGACTGCCATAGAGGTAGTGGCTGCGAGTCAGGGAAAAACTACGTGAGATATCCTGGATCCCACCACGTAACATTCGAAGCTCTTAGAAGAGTTGCATGATTCACAGACTATGCAAAGATTCAGAATATAGATGGAGACAACAGACAAAGACATGTAAATACGTTAGGGGTCTTTCAGTGTCCGATGTCTTTACCCTCTGATGGCAAAGATCTACATAACCTAAAATTGAAAGAAATGGAAAATCTACCTGGTTGGGAACTGCAGACTTCTGCGAGTAGAACTACAAGGTCATGTGCAAAAGTTGGGACACGTAAATGGCCTCTTCTGGACATTGTAGTGTCTCTGACATGACAACACGGAAGAAGATTCTGTGCTCTCACTCAAGGCTGACTACAAGACTCGAATCAGTTTCTCAGTCAAAAGTCTCTAGACATTAGTAATCCCAAGCGTGCTAATTAGGCAACTCCCCAAATTATGTATTTTAATACTATAACTTCCTTAATTAGTATAGGAAGAATTCAGGTCCTATGTCTTTGGTAGAAAATAATCTAAGTTACTTGAGATGACAGTTGTTGACAGAAGTCATGGGAAAGCACCTTTTGACTACAGTAAACAAGATATGTATAGCATTGGAAGAAAACTTAAGGTTCACAGCATTTGTAAGTATAACGTAATATATGTATCAGAATTGCTTATGCATTTGTGAAGACTGTCAGTTGCTAATAATAGGACTTCACAAAGGAAATCAAACATAACAAATTTATAAATGCAAGTTTAAACGTAGACGTTCACTTAGTTAAGTTTGCAAATAGGAACTAAATATTATTCAAAGATTCCTTAATAGTGATTTGTAAACCAAATTTATGTTTAAAAAACTAGGTCTTTGATAATGTAATCTGAATAAATCAAACAATTTTAAAACCAAAGTAAAAATCCAGATGGCTTTTTTGATGCCTCCAAACCCTTCTGTTTCATCAAAAAATTCACAAGCAACAGAGTTTTTTCAGTGTATCTTCTTCCTAATGTTTCTTAAGTTTCCTCATGAGTGGAATTTCCTCTGGGTCTCAGGTATAATTACTATACAGTATGGAAGTACAATAGAACATCGCTTCATGTCCACTTCAAGGAATTGGGTTACAACCCGATGTTAGTGCCCACATTACTGTTAAAGCTCTTCATGATCTCGTCACGATAACTACGGAAGCATCGTGGTTGGCACACTGCTCAGAACCATCTGCACAGAGAGAATTTTCTGGTCCTAATTCCAGAAGTAGCTGTTCACTGTTGCGTTTTATCTTGTAGATGCTGTAACTTCATGACTGACCTGGTTTCCCTATTGGCTGGCAGAAATCTTAAGTGGAATAGGTGGCCCGTCCCAATCTATAGGAATGCACTTTGCATACAAACCAGTCCGCGCATCACCTTCTCCTTCTCCCTTTTATGTCCCCCTTTCTGGTCCCAGCCTGTTCTTTCAGCCAGTTTACCTTAGAGTAACAACTCGGCAGCTTCTGGTCTACACAATTAGAACTGCTTGCTGAACCAGAGTATATTTATAAAATGCAAGAAACATTTCCGAATGCCTTGTGCAGTTTTCTTGAAAAGGGGCTATCTCCCACATCTGGGTGAGAACAGTCTTTACTTCCAGAAGATCGTAATCTACCTTATAGCTCCACTGCAAATAAATAAAACTCAAAAGCCAAAATAAAATATAAAGTAGCCTACTTTCCCTAAAATAGAAAATCACTAAGCTTAAGCTCATTCTGACACAATAACACATTCTATCAAAACAACTTCAGGTATCTTCTTGCACTGAGGCACACCTCAGTGGGACCGACCGCGGGGTCTGGTGATGTCTGTGAACTTGCAGAGCTGCAGCAAGAAATATGAGCCAAGGAGAGCTGTCATTTTGCAACCAAATGCCTCCTTTTGAATGCCTTGTTGATTTGGCAGCAAAAACCTTTCTGGCAAACACAAAGACAGGCGCGAAACTTGCACAAAACTTACAGGCACTTCAGGTGCTTTGTGTTTTGAGTAAGGGGACAGGTTTTGGGTTTAATGACATGCCAGAAAACAATAAGTATTGATTTCCCATTCACTTGGTGGGCTCATTAAAATCTTCCATTGTGATTTACTGGGAATGGTCACCCTTTAATTAGTGCAATTCAATAATATCTCACAGCCAAAACTACTTAGCAGGAATTGAGTTATTAAAAATAATTTGTTCTGGAAAAAAATGAAAGTTGTGAAAGTTTACCAAGAAATTACATCTGAACTCATGATAAAGAAAGCCTGGTGCACCCCAGAACTCTCCTCGCCCCAATCCGAGCCAAACCGTGCCACAGCACGGCAGCCCCTCACCGCTCTGCACCTGGCGCCGCCGCGGGGTACACTCCTGACATCGGTGTGAGCACCCCCTTCCCTCTCAAGGACTTTCCACTTCATGAATTCTGGTTTTAATCGTGCCTTTGACTCCACTGTAAAATTCTGGGTTCCAGTGTTAACAGCGAATGCTGAATGTCCTCTCAGACTCTATTAGGGAATGAAGGAGACGTGGTAGCCGGGTCCAGCCTGGCCTCGCAGCCACAGGTACCTGCAGAGAGCCACCCTCACCAAGGGCGCGGGGTCAGGGCGGGCAGGCACGAGGGACAAAGGCAACAGGTCGCAGCCTCGGTGGAAATGATTTCTTGGAGGAGCCCGATGACATCAGGCACTTCATGGGCATAAATGTCTAAGTGCTGGCTTTTGTTTTTTTTCTTACTCAATCTTAGACTAATATTTTAAGCCTAAAAAATATCTTTTATGGTTTTCATTCCTATCTTTCAATTATGCTAGTTAAGTTTTTATATGTTAAAATATTTTATGCCTACAGAAATTTATATCATATGTGTATGTTATAGAAAAAGGAGAAAAAAAGACACTCACGTATCAACCATCAAGCCTAAAAAACAAAATCAGTACTTTGGAAGCCCTCGCTGTGCCTCATTTCTAGTTGTAACCTTTGATTTTTTTCTCTTAATTACCCCACAAGGTATCCCTAAAGAATATGATGATTAATTTTTCTTGCTTTTTAACTTCAGGTACATGCTAATGAACTGTACATAGTATTCTGCAAACCACTTTTTCGATTGTTGGTTCAAGTTCACGGACATGACCCGGGGTGACCCTGTGCTGCGGCTAGCACACACAGTGTGGCTCTGCACTTCTGAAAGTGTCTTTCAGTATACCCGCAAGTTTCCAGAGAGCGTGTGTACATACAGAAGTGAACCGACTGGGCCATAGAAGGTACACATCTTTCATTTTATTGGATAATTCCAAGTTGTTTTAACAAAAGTTGCTATATGAGTTTTCCTTTTTTCTCTATATGCTAGCAATCATATGTTATTATGAAACTATCTCTGCCAGTCACCTGATTTTTACTAATAATGTTGATGTTTACGTATTTACGTATGTTCACCAACTTCGGGTTTTCTCTCCTGTAAACAGATTGCTTATTCTGTTGCCATGTAGTTCTGTTTTCCTATGATTAGTGTGAGTTCTTAGTATATTCTGGATAACAACCCTTTTTCTTAATTATATGAGCTACAAATATCTTCTCTCCATTTTTGGGTCCTCTATCCAAATTCTTTATAGTGTCTTTTGAAGATCAGATTTCTTTAATATTACTGTGCTCAAATTTATCAACCTTTTATATGATTTGGAATTTTGCATCTTAAGAAATCATATAAACATTCTTCCTACATTTTCTTCTAAAAGCTTTAAATACTGCCTTTCATATTTGAATCTTTAATCCATTTGGAATCCATTTCATGAACGCCATGAGGAGGATCAACTTCATTTTTCTCTGTGTGAACAGTAAATTTTCCCAGCACCACTTGCTAGCCCACCCTTTCGCCCCTGGCCTGCAGCATCAGCTGCGCATTATTCTCAAATTGGCATAAGTGGGTCGGCCTGTTTCTGGACTCCACTCTGTGGCCCCGGTCTACTTGTCGATGGAGAGATGACCGCACTGTCTCGGTCACCATTACTTCACAACGCGTCCTGGTATCTGACAGGACAACTTCTCTCAAACTGCACTTGTTCTGGAGCATCTTGACTATTCTGGGCCAAGTGTTGTCCCACATATGTTTTAGAAACAACTTGTTAAGCTCTAAAATAAATAAATAAATGAACGAATGAATAAACAAACAAGTAAAACCCCTATTTAAGTTCTAACTGAAACTGCATGAGACATATAGATTAATTTGGAACAATGGCGTTTTTTACAATGTTGAAACTTCCCATCTCTCCGATTTAGGTAGGTCGCCTTGAATGTCTTTCCACAGGTCTTGAGTTTCTTTCGTTGAATTCATATTAGCTACCTTATCTTTTTTGCCACTGTGATCATTGGTCTCTTGTAAAGAAGCCCCGGAGATCCTCGGACCACACTGGACACCCACGACCCAGCCCCTGCGGTGCCTCGGCGCTCGCAGGGAGCGCAGACTGCGTGCTGGGCACGGAAGGCCCACGGCCACCCCAGGAATACCCGGTGGCACACCACTCACACAAGGCTCCACCTCTAACCCACGTCTACAAATCGGGAAAACACAATTCTGATTTTGTTCCTGTTTTTCTTTTCTTCAAACTCCCTCTCATTTCTGAAAATCTGTCTTCAATTTATTGTTCTTACATAAAACCCTTTAGCGTCCTTACCCTTAACCCCAGCCATCCTACAAATCATGTAGCCTATTGTGCACTTCGCAGACCCAAACACTGATCTCTCTACCGAGCGGCCGCCCTTCCCGTTACACGTCAGTGTGCCAGCAGCTTTCAGTGTTCGAGACGCTTTTCTAAAGGTATGGCGCTTACATAACCTGCCTTCGTACAATTTCTGCCCATCAGTCCCAGCCTTCCTTCCAGTGTCTCTATGAAATATGCATAACTTTTCATGAACAAACCAGCTTTAAAATATATGAAGCTGAGAACAGTATTATAAGAATCCTGGGATAAGGAGAAGCTTACGAAGAGCCTGTTGTTTAAGTGACTTTTCTAAGGATTATAATCAAACTAAGACCACGACGCTTTTTCCTACCACAATCTCTCCAACATGCCTGTCCTCTGCTCTTAGTCCAATGCTGACGTTAACTAGCTGTGCAGCCACTAGTTACTAGTTACTAGTTACTAGTGACTGGCCACAGTATCTAGTCACTCCAGGGCACTCAGATACAACGTACAGAACTGTTGTTACTCGGAGTTACTCAGGCACTAAGAAATGACAGTTGCTCAACGAGGCAGCAGGGCAAAACCGTCTTTCACATTCTGGAACACGTGTACGGTAACACTGGACCACAACACTGTCACAAACCTGAAGGGATTCAAGGTTTGTTAGGGCTCTCGGTGAAAAAATAATTGTTATATTTGCTTTAGGTGTTATGATAAGAAAAAAGCATTCAAATGTATTAAATAATAAAGGTGTGTATATATTCTATAGAAAGTCTAATGAGCTATTTGAGTGGGCTTAGTTTACAGAGAGAACCAAACAAATGATGTTGAGATATGATTTTCATGTGGTAAATTTGTGCATGGTTTGAAAAATGGTTTTATCATTCTGAAAACTTACAATAATTTGATATTGAGAGTCACACAATTAATCCTTCCCCGGGGATGCTCTGTCCTAGACGAACAGGAGTGCATGTGAGGGAACGGCTGCCCATCTGCTCTGTCTTCCTCCCCGTTCCGTTCTGAGCCCTTCATCCTCCCCTTCCCTGCTCTTTCTTTCACTATTTCATTCGAACATCATTTTCATTGACTTATACTTGATAATCCTTTTGCTTCATTGAGCTGCCTCATGGCCTGAAAGTATGCTAATCAATAAAACATCCAGTGCTTGGGAAGCAAATCAGAACTGGACAGTGTCCAGGGGCAGGGAGGGCAGCGGTGCAGAGCACTGAGTCTGAGGGGTAGGAACTGGCAGGACGCGCTGCAGCCGGTGGATGCTCCCTGCTGCAACAAGGTGTGTGTTGGAGACGGGCTGGGGGATGCTTAAGTGCCGCCTGGCCTGTGCCTGGTCCGCCGTTTTATTTCCTTTTCTAAACCTCTAGGACTGCGGCGTTCCCTAGCAACAGAAGCGAAGGATCAATTTAGAAAAGTGCTTTCCGAAGCATTCTTATCTAGCTACTGACCAAGCCATTTTGTTTATGTGATCAAGCAATTGAAATTCAAGGAGATTTATCACTGACTGTCCTTGGCAGCAAAACTGGAAGAGTGATTCTTGATGTGTTACCACTAATGTCTGAGATGACTGATTCTACCTCTACCGCACAAGCACGGACGGGTTTCTCTGCACCTCACTGCGAACCAACAGTGTTGCTAGGGAAACTGATAATTACATGGCAAAGTGGAGGGTGTAGAATGGAAAACGGATGCAGAAGAAATGTAAGGTTTTGATCTAAATCAGCATGTTAATAGTGCAGTTTGTTGATCTTCTGTAGTCATATAATTTCATAGATATCATTAATTACATGTTTGACGAGATACAGATTTCTGAACCGAGAGAACGAGCAGAAACGACCTGCCCCTTGCAGGGTCCTGGTTACTGATGCTGCCCGTGCAAATGCCACAGCAGGGTGCAGATTTACTGTGAAGCACAACTGCTTTTAAGAATTAAGGTATTCAAAAACAGGAAAAAATGTTGGTTTGATTTCTGAAATTTTATTTTAGAAATCAATATTACAAAGTTCCAGATATAAAAATTGTAATTCTATAAAAGCTCTAATAAAATTGCTTTCTTTCGCCTCACAGACTAATTCAGTCCTACAGCCTCAATACGCCCTTGGGTGGGGGAGGAAGAAGTGCTCCCATTTACATCTAATGGTAAAGCCAGCCCTGCTGCGCTGAAGGACCTTGATGAAGTCACACAGCTCTTCAGTAGGTGGCAGTGCTGGCTAAAGCCTCGGATCTAAGCTGCCCAGGAGGCATTATACACAGATTTTATCTTATTAAGAGAAAACCCAGAAAAAGGATATAAACTTAGTGAATGGATGCAAATCTCCAGATATCACTTTAGTTTTAAATGAAGATTTCCAATACTTTCCGTTTTTAATGGCTAAGAAAGAGTTTAGTTCTGAAAGTTAACAATATGATCTAAACACTTGTTTATAAACAAGTCTCACTGGGGAAATTTTCATACTCCCGTGATGGTGGGAAAGATCACCGAGCAAAGCAGCCCCGCAGCGAGCAGAGCTGCGCTGCCCGCCCAGGGCCAGCCTGCCCGGGGCCACCGCCCTCTCGCGGCCCTGCTGCTGCTGCTGCACGTCTGCGCGTCCTTCCAGTCCCCTCTGTCCCGGGACTGCCAAGTAGCTTTTTAACCACGAGTTTAACATCCTCCTGTGTATTTATAATGATAAATTCTTATGCATTTTCTAATTTGTATATGGACGTTAGATACAGAAACACATTCATATACGCACAATTTATGTCTGGGTGTGTATGTGTGCGAGAAAACCGGTGATTTACTTATGGCTGGTGTATGAAAGGAGACAAGCATTTATATAGAAAATGTGTCTTTGGTCTTCGACAGAATAAAAGAATGAGAATTATATATAGCACAGCAAGAGAAAAGCACAAAACTTACATAGCACTCCTTAACTCAATGAATTCCAAGAGCTGGAAGTAAGTAGGCAGCCTTCTGATGTTATGAAAAAGATCTCTAGTGATTTAAAAATTTCCAGCCTTACTCATTAAAACAAGAGTAGTGTAGCTCAATCCAGAGGGGATGAACTATCACTTTAAAGCAGTGTATTAAGTTTATCAACGTTATGAGGGTTTTAAAGTATTTGGCTTGCTTAAGTTGGAATTTTGTTTCCTTACATCAAAGCATTTATTTTTGATATAAGAAAAGCACTAAATGATAAATTCTTATTCTGATAAACCTTTTCTTCTTTCCCATGGCAGGAAGGCATTTTCAGCTTTCAAATCTCTGGATAAGAGAAAAAACGTAAAGCCACATTTGACAGGCATTAGAAACGATGTTTGTGGGCAGGCGAAACAAACCTTGGCTCAGGCCATCGTGACAAGACATCTGCTTGACGTCCAAGTTCTCCATGGTGTCTGCTTTAGGGACTTCCCCAAGAGATGTCCTTCTCTCGAAGATGTTGTTGTTGTTGTTGACTTGAGTCCCATTTTGCTTCAGTAGCCTGAACACCTCGGCTTCCAAATCCCTAATCTAAGGGGAAAAAAATCCATTTAGAAAACTCTACACCAGCACTTCTCTCCAAGTGCCAGGCAAATCTATCCTGTTATTAAGTGGCTTTGATCACATAACTCACCCGTACTTGTAGGCCTTGAACTTCCACGACGTGAGCTTTTTCCAAATCCTCTATTTTCTTTCTTTCTGCTTCCTGTCTCTTGATGAAATCAAGTTCTCTTAAGAAGAAAATAATAGGTCTGATTGCATCAAACACTCAAAAAATGAGAAAACATAGGGAAGTTCTTATCGGAAGCCATAAACTGCAGTGGTATAATAAACACAGCTATTTAAAGAAGTAAAATTCAATCACAGTTAGAGAAAAGGTATATAGCAATGAGACTGACTCACGACAAGGTATATAGCAATGAAAGCAAGTAAAACATTTTAATGGATCACAAAGCAAGTAAAAATGCTTTGATTCTACTTACTATTCTAGAGCATCCACACATCTTTATATGGGAGCTAATAAACTAATGACCCACCTTGAGTGGTTTAGTGGCGATAATTACATGCCAGGTAGATATAATTCTCCATGTACCAAGGAATATACCCAGTAAACTGATGGAACTGAACGGTGAAAGATAATTATAAGATGGTTTCCTGTGACTGACAGTAGAAAAGGGCTGGGAGGGTCAGAAGAGCTGAGGGGAACTGTCACTCACACAACTGAGGATAATCAGGGAGAAGGAGAAACATCTCCACTTTGAGAGCCTGGAATATAGAATGCAAATTCAGCAAAACTTATTATAAAGTTATTGCATGAAATAGAGTTTATGATATGCTTGGTAAGAAAAATTAAAATAGTGATGTGCTGAATTAACAGTTAGGAAAAGCAATTTCTCCCTTTCAAACTTTTTTAGATTATAATTTCCATTTTATTTTATTTACTTTTAATTTTTTTTTTAAACATCAGTGTGTGGTTGCCTCTCGTGCATGCCCTACTGAGGGCCTGGCCCACAACCCAGGCACGTGTCCTGACTGGGAATCCAACTGGCGACCCTTTAGTTCACAAACTGGCACTCAATCCACTGAGCCATACCAGCCAGGGCTTATTTTTTAATTAAAAAATCTGCAAATTCCCTAAAATTCAGTGTGTTAAGAAGAGTTGTGTCAGCTCCCATCCGTCTTCTTTTTTTAACAGTGTTATTTTGCATTTTATTTCTATAGCATTTTCTTTTCTATACTGAAGGCTTGGCATGACCAGAAGAGATACTGATGTTACTTTCTATTGTTCTAGTTCGCCAGAAGTAACTGACAAAGAAATCCAGTAACAATCTCCTTGGTCAGTCTCCCTGAAATTATACCAACATCCAACAGATGGAGGCAAAGCAGCAGTAGCTCAGAAAGAACCGTTGAAATTCAAGAGCAGAGTGTGTGGTGATGGTCTCTCTTACCGCTGGGAAACGGCAGGGCATGGGGTCTTGCTAGTCAATATTTATTAATCTGCCATGGGAACATCCCGCAGTCACCGATTATAAGAACAGAGATGGGAACAGCCTCAGCAAGGCCCCAGCTGCTGCTTTGCATGGACTGTCCTGCTTCTGAATCCCAGGGATGTTTCAAAAAGGACAGAGATTCGAATGTTTTAACAGTTCCCATTCATGATTAATGATCCAAAGAAAATGTCATGATGTAACTGGTTTCCAAAAAATGACACAATAAACCAAACAGAATCTCCTACGAAAAAAATCACAGCAGCGCTTTCCAAAACTCAGTCTCTATTCGTGGCTTTCACTATGCCTCTTAGAGTGGTGACTCTGAGGGGACCTTCCCTCCTCTGCTAGACATTAAAGAATGACTGGGTATAAACCTTCTTTACACGCCCGCAAGTACCCTTCAGGCGTCAGACGCTGCTTACTTCTGCTGGAAGTCCTTGATCAGCTTCTTGGCCTTGTTGTACTTCTTCTCCAGGGCCTGGTACTGGCTCTGTGTCTCCTTGAGGTGCTCGTTCACCGTGTGGCACAGCGTCTGGGCCTCGATCCAGTAGCTCTCCAGCTTCAGCATCCTCTCTTTGTTCTCTTCTATGTTCTGCTGGAGTTGGGTTTTCTCTAGCTCCCACCTCACTTTCTCGTTTTCTGCTGCTTGAAGCTGGTTAAAAAAAAAAAAAAAAAAAAAAAGTCAGGGCAAAGATAATCTGGGTACTTTTCTAACAAAAATCCCTCCCATTTTTAGAGCACGTTTCGGATCACATTCAATGGTTACACATACTCCATCAGAAAACTCCTGGAGAGGAGGCAAGCAAGCATTATTTTCATTATCTCATAGATTATAAAATGGAAGCCTTGCAAAGGAAAATGCATCGTCCAAGGTCACACGGCTTATTAGTGACAACCCGAGGATTTGACTCCAGCTCCCAGCACCGTTCCATCACAGTCGCGGAGTGACATTCTGGCAGTGAAAAAAACCTTTTAGAGTCTGACGAACCCTAGCTAATGCACTCCCACAGGTGTTTCTTTAGAGATGAAAAAAGAACCCGTGTAATTATATGTAAAGAGAGTTAAGTGAAAAGGGAGGGAAGAGAGACGTGCACGGAGAGGCAGAAGCACAGTGTGGCCGATTGGTTGGCAGGCGGAAGGTTCTGGAGTCGTTACGTTTAAATCTGAATCCCAGCTCCTCCACTATTACATTTAATGTACTTTATTTTTAAAATTATACTCGATTGATTATGCTATCACAGTTGTCCCAATTTTTCCTGCTTTTCCCTCCTCTGCCCAGCACCCCCGCTCCCTCAGGTCATCCCCCCACCATTGTTCATGTCCATGGGTCATGTGTAGGTTCTCTGGCTACTCCATTTCCTATGGTGCCCTTTACATCCCCACGGCTGTTCTGTGACTATTTATTTGTACTTCTTAACCGCCCTCGCTTCTTTTTGCTTCGAGCACCTGTCCAGCCCCCCATACTTAGCCATCACAATGCCGCTGTTCGCTTTTAAACCTTGGGCGAGTAGCTTAAGTTCTCTGCCATCAGTGTGCTTGGGACAGCTCCTTCCGTGTAATAATAATCTGATGAATGTTAGTTACTTTTGTTTTTATTCCTTTTGATAATATCATTACATCCTTTACTTCAATGGACATGAACATAGTTTCTAGCTCATTATTTTGCTGTAGCATTCTGAGCCTTATAAACCCCAATCTTCATAAAAGTATAAAAGATAGTGTAAATAAAAATATAAATTATTGTCAAATTAATTAAAATTCCTCCAATGGAAGAGAAAGGCAGCTTCTTGTGGTTTCTACTTCCAGGGACCATTAGGAATAGATAATACACTAGTTCCACCCCCTCATTTCTACAGAAGCTCAAGGCTGATCCTTTAGGTGAGGGGTTCAAGGTCATTTGTTCACAACAATTATCTGACCTTTAAACTAGTGCTTCTTCTGTTTCACATGCCTTTTTTAAGGTTCAAAAGCATGCTGAGTCATATCAATTTTCAAAACCTAAGACACCCCCAAATTATACAGCATTCAACAAATAAAAAACCATGTTTTATGCATTTTTTAAACTAAATATATTGCAAAACAGATTACAAGGTAAGTAATAGCCAAAAGCATTTCAAAATTAAAAATTGTGTTATCAACATGGACATAAAGAGTTGCAGTAAGGTAAGCTAATCTATGGATAGTATATGCCAACATAATAATGAGAAAAATACAAAATACTGCCCGGCTGGTGTAGCTCAGTGGATTGAGCGCGGGCTGGGAACCAGAGGGTCCCGGTTCGATTCCCAGTCGGGGCACATGCCTGGGTTGTGGGCCAGGTCCCCTGTGAGGGCCATGTGAGAGGCAACCATACATTGCTGTTTCTATCCCTCTCTTTCTCCCTCCCTTCTCTCTCTGAAAATAAATAAAATAAAAAAAAATCTTAAAAAAAAAATACAAAATACTAACTCACAGGATTTTGAAACAAAATGTTTATAGTCAAAAACATAAGCTTTGTTAAACCACTTACAGTCACAGGGGAATCTTCTCCCTAATTGTAACCAGCAATTAAAGAAATACTTCTGTTCTTCCATTCTATGCCAAGAAACAATAGCAACTTAAAATGGGACTGGCATTTCACTGCATCTTTTATTAACCACTGTTTTGCACTCAAGTTGTTTATTTACCAACCACTACTAATTTAAAAATTATTATTCACAGAGCTTGGCTGATACCATGAATGATATATAGACATGTTTTGACTAATGAGCTGCAGAGTTATTAGCTGGGAATACCATTTAACCAAAATAGCCTTGCAAATTCATCTCCATTTAAAACACAGGGAAAAACCAAAACAAGTGTTCAGTGTGAACAGGAAAACAGATGGTTAGTGGTGGGGAAGGAGTTACATCTTAATTTTTAGAAGATCACAAAAACAATAAAGAATACTGTTTTAAGAGTAATTCAAAAGATATTTTTAAATCTCTGAAATTACACATTTGATAAAACTGGGCACAATTTTAGGAATTGATAAGAACCTTACAACTCATCAATAAAAATGCCCTCTTGAATCTTGTACTATATAGACACTACAAATACATAAAACCTTTCATTGTGACCTGTTTTCCCCCTACAAATTTCAATGTGAACTAAATGACTAAAAATTTCCAGTGACATCTGGCACCAACAAGCAATTATTCATATATTATATTAAATTTCATGATATTTAGTTATTATAAATAGGATTTTTTTCTATATAAAATAATGTGCTATGTTAAAATATATTGTTTCTGATGAATAAGTAAAATATAAATGAATAAACCTATTTAAAATTAGATAAAGAGAAAGATACAGAATAATAGCTTCTGCCTAAGGAATTAGTAGTGGTCAAAATGTAATTCGGTGTGTGAACCATTAAATATACTTTTAGGGGAAAGCTCAGAGGGAACCACACATTGTAAATATGTAAATGTGTATTTGTAAAATGCTGTGCAATTTTCCCTAAGGGGTATCGTGCTGCTCACACTCCAGGGTGCGCGCTCGTATTGGCAGGTTCCTCCGTGCATCCAACAGAGGAAATGAATCTGACATTTGCATTCTTTCAAATGTACGTGAACCAACCCTTTATTCCTAGGGCTGAATTTATTCATAGCCTCCGAAGTTTAAAAGGTGCTGTTCAAACATCATGTATTGATTGGTGCTTACCTTGGTCTTCAATTTTTGAATCTCTGCTTCTGTAACTGCATGTTTGATTTGCAACTGAAAATGGAAAAAGAAAGAAAAATCAGAACTAAGAAAGTGTATCTATAATTTTCAAGCCCCAGCCAATATAAAAATATCGTGTTACACAGCAGAAACCCTAGGAAAGTGCTGCAATGCAGCAGGTTGTAAATTAAAATGTCTAGAGAGTAAAATGAGTCACTAGGTACAAAGTAATTATAAAAAGGGTCTATGGCCCACACTCCCTAACATCGGATTAAGTTACAAATTTAATTGCTCAGGGACCAAAGGGAAGAAAACACATTTTTTCCCCTTTGCATTTCTTCCTTTATGATTTGAGTGCCAAGGAATTGCTTTCTTGCAGTCCCCTGGATTGAAGCTTAAGCCAGCAAGTCGCGCTAGTGGCAGTGTGAAGATTCGATTCCGAATCTGGAAGAAAGGTGGCGCTGTGGCACCACGAGTCACTAGGCTGAGCAGCTCTTTACAGCTCAGGCTTTCTGCAGAGGGACGATGCAGTTCCAGGTTGAAATCCGTGTTTATTTTTTAATTGCAGGAAAGGTACAGGTCTAGATTTCCGTCCTCCAAAATATCTACCTATGTTGAGGATCCGGGCCCCCAAAAGCTACAGCTACAATTTTTTAACACGAGAGCACCCCCCACCCCCATTTATATTTGTTTTGCTTTACCCCTCCCTGCACTCGTTTTATCCACGAAGGAAGGAGAAAACAAAATATTCCTATCCTTCAGGGATAAGTAAATACACCAACATTCACAGAAAACAATATGTGGGTTGGCAATCTCGTCTCTGAAATCTTCACGGTCAGATGATTTTGGAATTCATAATTCTTCCAATTTCTGAAAGGTAGAAAGATACGTTTTCCATAAATGGCATTTCACCCACAACAGGGTCGGGGTAGGAGGCACTTTCTGAGCAAACTCGTGAATATTTTTGCACAGGACTATTTCCACTAAGTACAAAGAAATTGTAAATAATCTCCTGTCAACTTTAGTCATTTTTGCCCCCAAGTGAGTTTGCCATAAAATCATTTTAGAAATCTGGTGTCAGATCATTTTGGATTTAAGATTGAACAAGAGGGACTATAAACCTCCAATATTACTGTAATCAAAAGAGTCTAAGGTTTTCTTATCAGAAAAAGGAGTCGGCTGATGGCTGGTTAGAAACGTGAACCTTTGGAGATCACAGTGCCTCAGAGCCTTGGCCCCCTCTGGTTTGTGCCCTGCATCTCCTGGTTTTCACCTGGCTACCAGAGTGAAAGAAGTCAGAATAGGCACAGGTTGATTTAACACCCTTAGATGCCAATGAATAAAAGCTCAGCCCTGAGGGCCCCCAAGCTCTTTGCAAAATCCTCCCTCCTTGGTAATTTCAGGGCTCCTATTCTGTTTCAAGCCCCGGGGGTCTACACAGCTACCAGTCTGATCCTGCTCTCCCTCTTGAGGGGTAATCGTGACATGTTTAAATCTGACTTGTCCCACTCACAGCACTCATCTTGCCCATGTGGCTCTTGCTCTCGTCACTCCCACTGGTTCTGAGGGGCCTCTGTGCTCTCAGTCTCCACAGAGGAAGTGCCCCCACTCGGATGACCCACTGGGACCTGCCAGTGGCAGGCAGCCCAGCCTGACACACTTGAGTGGCCTCACTACTGCAGAATCACCCATCCTCACACTTCTGGACTCACTCTGGATATGGGAAACCAGGGCTCATAGCCGAGAACTGAGCTGGTCTAGCTCTCACAGTGAACTGCCGTTAAAACCAGGACTTGGAACCTCGATCTTTGGTTCCTGATCCAGTGCCATTTTCCTTCGAAAATAAGGATTAATTCGACAGGCGTTTATTAAAGAGCTGTTACAGGAAAGCTGGTGTAAAAAATAACTCTTTTTCCATCTAATAAATATTAGCGTTAACCTACCCTACCAATATAAATTAACAAACTAAAGTGGAAAAAGTACTTAGACAGTAGAATTGAAACATTATTTATATATAAACATAAATATATATATGCATGTGCACATACATACACACATATATGGCTATAAGGAATTATTTTCCACGGAGATCTTGCACTTCAGAGTGAATGCACTTGGGCACCCAACAAGTCCAAGTGCCTAGGTGACTCTGGAGAATCTGCCATTATTATTGACAAGAAGATCAACTCCTTTTTCTTTCTGCCCTGTGCCAAGTGTACAGCAGGTCCTCAACGCACATTTTGTTGTTGAACATTGTTTTATTATAATGTTGATGACATGCCAAACTTAACTCTTATTTTTATCAAATAGCCCGTGGTAAGATTGTTCTAATTACACAAGCTTTTGCCCCAGTTCCAAGAGCCTATCTACGAACTGAATTCATCTCAGGCCTATCACGTACCAGCTACATGATGTTGGAAAATTACTTAACCTCTCTTAACTTCACTTTCTTCTGTAAAATGCAGTCCCTCATAGGTCTTAACTCTCCTTATTGAAAGATTAAATGAGATAACCCACATAAAGCTTTATGCACAGTGGTTAGCAGAGAATCAGCCTTCTATAAAGTTAGCCAAGATTAAGAAAGAATAATCAGTAGAACTCGAATATGATTACTTCTCAGTTAAAAGTGCTTAATGCTATCAAGTTCACCCCTGAAATAAAACAAACACCTCCGGTTCTATTGAAATAGTAGCAAAAAATCAAAAGGGCAGATTTAAAAATGAACATTGTAACTATGGGGAAGTGCCAGATTTTATTTTCTCAGTGGTTAAGTCCCTATACGGTAACCAAGTATGTGACATGCAACTTGTTGAGATTCCAGATGTTCTCTGTTCAATTACCGTGGCCTCTAGCAAGCTGCTTCTCTGGGCCCCTGTTTCCCATATGAAAAATGAGAGAGCTAGATGGGAGGAATGACAAGTCCCATGCAAGTACTACAGGTGTGACATTCAGGCAGTGCAAAGCCTGGAGACGGTTGTCACGGCTACAGTCCAGAAATTCTTGTCCAAGGCCAGCATTTTTATCCCTATGAACGCATGTGCCAGATTAATCTACTGATGTGTGGGACAGACTCAGGTAAAAACTGTCCAACAGACCAGCTGGCCTTCAGTTACGCCACCCCTCCTATCTCACCGAAATGGGTAACAGAAGAGAGCTGAACTCATGAGCAGAACACTGATAAAAGCGTGGAGTGTTCCTGAGTGCAGCCAAATTCTTCAGATACAGGAAGACAGAATGAAGTGTGTAAACTGAGACATTATTCAGAAGTGCAAAAGTTTTCATGCAAAGTATTCTTAGTACTCAGAAGGCCTAATATTATAGATATGTGATTATTTTAATCCTGTATGGATATTAAATGAACTTCTACAAAGTCACCAGTATTAACAGCAAAATAAATCAATTGACCTCTTTCATTTTATAAAGAAAGAAACGGTGTTTCAGTAGTTTTAGAACAGGAGTCAAAGCCGGGTTTTATAAATTTCAGTCCATGGTTTTTTCCACTGACACTAAATTTCTTACATGACCCTTTCTCTTTTTTATCATTTCCTTTAGCATTGCAAATGAACCTGTGAGGGGAGCAAGCCAAGCACTGTTCCTGGCTTACGTGATCACAGATCACGTGGGCAAGGAGGCTCAGAGAAGTCACACAGCTTCTTCAAGTTCCCGGAGATGCAGGGGGTCTGACGTCCCTGCTCCTCTTCTTCCCCTCACCACTCACTTCACCTGAACCCGCTCTGGGATACGTTTTTCACTGAAACCGCACATAAACCCCGAGGCATGTGTCACGGCTGTCACCCCGCAGAGGAGAAAGGACTACTCTGTCTGGAAGCCATGGACACTCGTGCTGGTCCCTGAGCATTCTGACACTGAATGCAGAGTGGTGCCCAGCCAGCTGCTGGTATTGTTTACGGGACTTTGGGAGAAATACCTGCCTCTTTATTCAACCAGCATCTACTGAAGGGGGCTATGTGCCAGGTGCTGTACTGGACACTCAGGATACAAGAACGTGGTATTGACTCAACCTTCAAGACACTCAGCTACAGGGAGATTAATAAACACCACCTCCTGAGAGAAGTTCCCAGATCGTCCCAAGAGAAACCCCAGGGAAACCTGCTCCTACATGGCCCGATTAGTCTATTATTCCTACAACCAGGTCACATGACCTTGGCTTTGGCCTATTTGTCACGTCTCCAACTGCAGACCCCACTTTCCAGGCAAAGTCGGCACAATGGCCTGAGATACCTCCATGAGGAAGAGAAAATCACTCTTCAAAGAGGTGAAACCACTCGACAAGAAAAGCACAGTCGGGAACAGGTTAAGTTTTGTCATTCTAGAGCAGTTCTCCTTCATGTCCAATAACCTTCCAGGGTCAGGGCCAAGGGTTTGCATGTCACCCCGAGACTGGTCCTGCTGACTCACTGCAGGCCGAGGAGGTCAATGGGATTGGTTCATAGAAACAGAGCATGAATAACCTGTTGGAACTTTTGGCCTTCAGAGAATCTGGGATTGGAGAAAAGAACTGGGAAGGGAGGATGTAAGCAAAAATCACAGGTCAGTGTGTTCAACTTACAAGATCGATCTCTTTCATCCCTTCTGGCATTTTGAGCATAAATGCCACGGAGAGCCACCCCAGAATTACAGAACAAACAAAGATTTACATTCCTACAGAGAACAGCGGCTCTCCTGTAACAGTCTGCATGTGCGCCTGCTGTATGCTTTCTGTCTGTTTCTCTCAACAAGATGAATACAGGACCTGTGCTCACATCACTGACTCAGTATAAGCCAAATGTAACTGCACTAGAAAGAGAAACACCCTTATAAATTAACAAAAATAATACAACCGAACTTTTGCATTGTCTTCACTTATCTTGTGGAAGCATGGGAAACATTTTTTAAGTGAAAAATATTATCTTTGCAGGCAAGATTTTAGGAGAGCTTGCATAGTGGAGATTTTGCAATTGCATTAAGAGCAACATTCTCCACTTTTACGTTAGAAGGGCAAAATAGTAACTGGTATACTTCATGAAGGCATTTCAGCATTGGAATTATAATTTTTACAATTATCTTTGGGATTATTTGGAGTCTGTTTTACGCATGACAATGTAAGCGCCACAAAAAAAAGGAATCAGAGCTGTTTTTGCCTCTACTTTGGCGCTGTTAAAGTGAAGCTAAGCTATTGTTCTTTATGACTTCTGCTCCAAGCCTTCCACATGGAACCTATCTTTCCATGAACAAAACTGTTATTCTCAGGGAACAGTTTATGCAAAATTCACCGAAACTGGCTGACAATCCAATCTGAATGACGACACTAATTGTAGCGCAGGTGGCACAGGGTGAGGTACTCTGACAAGGTCACTCTCTAAGTAGGAACTCATCAGCTGGTGATTAACGGTGAAGGTGCTGGATGTAGGTGACAGCCCGTAATTACAGTCCCTTTGAAGACAAATATTTGTTTACAGCTAGGTAAGTAACATTTATAGCTTCTCCACATGTTAATGCAAAGTTCCATAAAGAAAAACTTATTTTACTATCTTAATGCATTCATACCTTTTTTAGATTATTTTTGTACATTCATTATGACTTAAGTAAAATAATGCATTTTTTTACACTCGATTTTTTTCCCTTAAGATGAACATAGGCCTGTCTTTATGGGGCGCTAATGCCCATGAGTGCTGAGGAGGATGAGAGAGCCAGAAACACTGGGTAGTCGGTTTAAACACCTGGTCTGCAGTTTCTGATTCAGCCTCTTCCTACTTCCCTCTAAATCTGCAGTGAAATCACATTAAAAAAGAAAAACTCACAAGTGAATGGACACTAAAACTAAAAACAACTATTACTAAAATATGAAAAAGTCATGACATTGAATCAAGAAACAACAATCCAAGCTCTACTCCAAAGACACAGAGATGCCACCCTCACTGACTGCTTTATTTTTTTTAAAGATTTTATTTATTTATTTTTAGAGAGGGGGAAGGGAGGGAGAAAGAGAGGGAGAGAAATGTCAGTGTGTGGTTGCCTCTCACGCGCCTCCTGCTGGGGACCTGGCTGGCAACCCAGGCATGTGCCCTGACTAAGAATTGAACTGGCGACTCTTTGGTTCACAGGCTGGTGCTCAATCCACTGAGCCACTCCAACCGGGGCCTCAGTGACTGCTTTAGATCTCGAGTCTGTCCAGTGAGGACGTTGGGCAACATCTACTGTCCTTCCCAGGAACTGTCCTCCAACTGGGCTCTCCAATTCTCTCAGTATTCCATAGTCATTCAGAAAGCAACTACTAGAACAGAATAAAAAGGCAGGAAGTTGGCCAATAGTGCCATGTTGCATACTTTTAGCTGCAGACCCCGAAGTAGAGCAGTATAGACAGGGTGGTCATAGTAGTTGCTTAGATAGCAGGGAATAATCTTTTTTTCCCCCACCTTTAACTTTGAAAACTAAGTGGCAAATTCTGGAAATCTCCACCTTAGTATAGAGAACTATATTCTATTACTAGACTGGAAGCTGGACACATAGAAATGTCTCCCTCATGGAGTCTGGAAATGGGATTCATAACACACACGGATAACTGCTGGCTAACATCGAATGCAAAAAGGTTTTTTGTCTCATTTCAAGATAAATAAAAGAGAAATAGGCATCTGATACCTTCACATCAAGGTATAAACAGTATCAACTTAAAAACTCAAATAAGCAAACCTGTGAAAATGGTGTATTCTATAGTAAAAAAAGATATTTTAAGGTAACTATGAAACACCAGGATGGAGAGAAAGTGAAGAAGCATGAGAAATGGATGACGAGTAAGGAAACTAAAAATATGATAAAGAAATAAGTCAGGTTAAGGGGCTGAAGAGCATAAATGAATTTGAAGTCAAAAGCATATTTAATGCCACAGCAAATGGAATCACTGAGATGAGAAGGCACATTTGAGAACCATCTCAGACATCGAAACAATAGAAAACGAAATAAAACGTGAAAGAGACAATAATGACACTGTTTCTGGAAAAAGAAACAAAGACAGAAGGGGAAACCGAGGAAGCTGAGACTACAACTATTTGTTGTACACATTTCATAAAGCTAACTGAAAACAAAAAACGTGACAATTAAATTTTAACCACCATCCCGTCTTAGGAACCAAGATTGTATTAAATACTTTTATGTGGAATATTCAAATGGTATTGTTTTGTTCTTAATTTTGAAAATTATAGATGTAGAAACCACTTTTTAAAAACTTCAAGATAATTCTTAGTAAAAACCAATAACATAAAAGAAATGTAAAACAGAAAATGAGATGAGCTCAGTTAGACCTTGAATAATTAAACAATAAATTTAAATTGCTAGATTTTCTTAGATTCCAAGATAGTATTCCTTAAATTTAGAATAAGACAAATTGCTACAATTAGGTTTATGTTAAAAGTGGGAACATACATATACACTGGTGTGTTTATCCAGAAACTACAAACTAAAGTAGCAGATTATTAACATCAGACAAGGGATACTTAAAAATCTTTAAGTCATATTTTATGTGCTTTCAACATAACATTGAAATAGATAAAGTTGTTAAGACAAAATATTTTGAGGTGTAATTTTACTAAATGGCTCTGTGTATTAAGTAGTAAAAGTTAATAAGGATACAGAAGGTATAAAACATATAATATCACTTTTTTAAATAAATGCCATATTAATTTATAATAAAAACACTACCTTAAAAAATCAAAACTTGTAAAACAATGTTATCTGACCACAATGTAAGAAAAGATTAAATTAATATAAACAATTACAAATTAAAAACTGTTTCATCAATTATTCAAGTCAAAGAGAAAATGAAAACAGTAAAAATGTAAAATATAGACTACTTGCAAAATGATGATAAGAATGCACATTTGAACTAAAATAAATGACGTGGTCAAAGGCCTAATCAGAGACAGATTCACAGTGTTAAGTGCTTTTGTGTTAAAAAAAAATAAAGTATTACAATAAACATAGTGTTTACTGAAAGAAGTTAGAATAAAAGAAATTAAACATTCCTAAGGATAATAGGATAATGGAATTCAAAAAATAAAGGTAGAAATGACTAAATTAGGTAGAGAAAAACTTCCAGTTTAGTACAACGTGGTGAAAGGTACTTACTGCCTCTCCTGAATTCAACTTGAGAGACGCCAAAAAAGAAAAAAAGGAACATGAATGGGCTTCAGGGTCTCATTGATCAACTCACAAAACAAGCCTGTGAGAAACTCTGAGACACAGAACACAGATGTTTCTAGATGTCTGGGAACAAAAATGAGGATTTGAAGTAGGAAAACATCAGCAACCAGGAATGGGAGTCAGCATTCTGATTAATCTATCATCTTCCACAGGTGACCCAGGTACGCCTGCACCTGGAGGTAAACCAGGGACAGTCTACTGCGGCACCCTGAAGTCTGGACGACCCCGGCCACCGAGTGAATCTTCCGTCCATGCGGTAAGGCAGCAGCGCCAGAAGAACGGTGAACTAACGTCAGGACAGCACTGCAATCCCATTCGAGCTGGGAAGAAGTGCAGGTGAGTAGGAACTATGTATTTTGTAAACAGCACAGCTATAAATATATTTAACTAGAACTTCTGAAATACAAAACAATAAAATTGGAGAGGAAAGGTAGATGAGAGTATGCTATGGCTATTATTTTATTAAATGGTAACAACATAGCTACTTATCTGTTTTCTTTATTGCTAGGAGAAGATAACTCCAGGCTGAGCCAAAGTGACTCAGGGGAAATTTCCAGAAAAATAGAATAAAATGTTTACCTTTTAAGCCACAGATGAAAATTGTCTGTATCTAATGACAAGTAGGTACAAGATTAAAAAACAATAAGAAAGCATGAAAATTGAAAGCTAGAAAATAATTCAGCAGATTTAAGTTCTAATATTAAAGTGACCAAAGTAAATATAAATGGGTTAAATTCAGCAATTCACGGACAAAGGCTCCCAGGGCCAAACAAAGGTAAGATTTAGGGACGGGCTGACTAAATAAAACACATTTGAATAAAAGGATGCAGAATGGCTAAAAACAAACAAAAAATAGAGAAAAAATGCCGTGAAGCAAGTATGAAGCAAAAAAAGGGGCAGTGTTGAAGTTTTGCTATCAGATAAAATAGAATTTGGAGTAAAATACATCAGAAGGTACAAGAGATGTGTTATAATAAGTCAAGAAGTTCTAATGATCCTGAACAATTATGTGGATAACAACGAAGATTTAAAATATATAAAACTATAACTGATAGAATTACAGGAAAAAGCCTGTAGCTTTTGATTTAACGTGCTTTTTAGAATTAGTTGATAAGATAAAACGTAAGCTGCACCATAGAAAAATGTATATTCATATTGTTAATCTTTTTAAAAAGTTTATTTTTTATTGTATCTTCCCATCACCATTTGTCCTCCTTATACCCTCTTCCACCTCCGGCCCAGCCCCCACCATCACCACGCCACTGTCCACGTCCAGGAGAGTCTTACACAAATGAAAAACACATATAAATTTCATATCCAGACATAGAATGAGAGTGCTTCTTGCCTATGTGAGGAATATTTAATCACACTTGTTTATGCATTAAGCTACAAAAGTCTCGAAAATTCTAAACAGCTATCATATGGAATATCTTTTCTGACCAGAGTGTAATAAATTAGAATCCAATAACCAAAGGATAACAAAATAAAGGTCCATATGCCTAGAAAGTAAAATATGTCACTAATAAATTGTGTTAAAGATGAAATCCCAAGACAAAATAGATGTAAGTGACAATGACATTCTAACTGCAAAAAATTGTGACATGTAGCTAAAAAAATATTCAGAAAAAATTACAGCTTTAAATGTACTTATATAATGTAAGAGTTATCAAAAAATAAATATAGTAAACAGAACTAATTAATGCCAATAAAGAAGAAAGGATGAAAATAAAGATATTGGTAGGAAATAATAAAATAAGTATTTTTTAATTTACAAAGAAAAATAGGAATGGAAAAAATAACACTACAGACAAAATTCCAGGCAAAATCTAAAAAATAAATATATTCAAAGAAGGACAAGAGAGAATAAAAAGGGAAACTCATTATAGATATTAAAGATTTCAGTACTTTAAAATTATCTTATAAAATATAAGTTAATAAATATGAATGCCTAGGAAATACATGAGCAATGTATTCTTGAGAAATACAAATACAGGGTCTGGCACAAATAACACCTCCCCCTCTTTCTTTTTTTTTTTTTTTACAAAATCTTTTATTACAAAATCGTAAGCATGTAATTCTGTAACATAACAATATCACACTCAAGCACACCATATGACATTTTAGATGAAATGTTCAAATTAAAACATAAATTATTATACCATGTTATTACCCTACCAACCATACTCAAGCAGGCCTTACTTCTGCCGGACACTGTATATCAAAACTGGCCCATGAAAAACTTGAAAATCTGAACAGAGTAATGGCTATTATAAAAGGTATTTAAAACCTTCCTCCACAAAGGCCAGATGGTTTTATAGCTGAGTAATGAATGACAAACTTTCAGGGAACAGTAATTTCTACCGTATGCAAGTCATTAAGTCTCTCTTATTAAAGTCGTTTCTGAAAATAGAAAAATAATGAAACCTTGTTAACTTATATCAAAGCTAATATAACCTTTGTGGCAGCTTCTGAGTAACACACTCTATTTAAGATTTTCTGTTATGTACAGATGGACGCTTATATGTAATTGATAAGGGGGCTATAAAATTCTAGAGATCAGAAAAAAGACTTAACTGAAAGAGCTATATTCCATAAGTTTGGATTAAAAGAGTCAATGTGATAAAAATGCCGGTTTTCTGCAAGTTAATTTATTAGTTTAATATAATTACAATAAAAATGACAAAGAAGTTTTTTCCAAGGGGATTAATAAAGTGATTCGTATGTTTTCCTGAATAAGCTGAAAAATAATTCCTGAAGACTGAGATATATATGATTCATTCCATCAATGTTTAATACATACTCAAATGATATTTCAGCAAAGAATGAGAAAATGGAACAGATATGAAGGCCAAAAGCAGTCCAGAGTGTAAAAAGCACAAATTCTGTATCTAATGATGCTGGCCCTCCAACCACAGGGAAATGAGTAAATGAGCACTTAATAAAAGTGCTAACTACCTCGTTAACTATTTGAAAAAAAATTAAGTTAAGGTACTTTTCTTGTTGCATACTAAAAAATTCCAGTATATGCCTGATGACATTCATTCACCAAATATTTAGCCTCTAACTATTTGCCAAGGGCGGTGCAAAGACTGAGGAAGAAACAGCGAGTAAAAGAGGGGCAGAAAGTCTCCTAGCGAAGATACAGAGCAGGCTAAAAGTAGGACCTACTGAGATAATGTCAGTCTAAAGTCCTCGCCCAAGCAGCATGACATGTACTCTTGCTTGAAATAACGTAATAAGACAACTCTCCGTAGTATGAGACTTTGTACAGACTCCAGTACAACGTGACTATCCACCCCTTCCCCAGGTTTTATGTGTGACCTTATGAAAAATAGCGGGGTCATGGAGAATTTGGACACGTGTGTTAATCACATGCAGAAATGTGAAACTGTGACATGGACACTGTATGAGAGGCTGTGTAAGAGTGCCACGCAGCTGCGACTCGGGGCAATCTCCTGAATATGCTGATGTTACATATAAAACAAAAGAAAATCAGTAAATCAGAAGTGAAATGATGTGGTATTTGTTCTTGAAGTGGGGACAGACCTCCAATTCCTAAAAACCAAAGTTAAAAGAAAACTACAGAGTTGGTTATTCAGGCTAAAAACCAATCACCTCTGTACACAGAACGGGTCCAGAGCCTGCGGCAGCCTCCAGCCGGGTCTGCAACCATTTCTGTAAAAGGCCGGACAGCAAATAATCTAGGATTTGCAGACACATGGGCTCAGTACCACCACTCAACTTTGCTGCTGCTGCATGAAAGCAGGCACAAACAATAAACAAATGGATGTCCATGGCTGTGTTTGAATAAAACTTTATTTACAAAAAAGGCAGTGGGTTAGGTTTAGGCGATGTGTTATTGTCTGCCAGCCCTTGGTCTAGATCATGCAGTTGTCCACACCATGGTGTACACTTCAAATAGTATTTATGGAGCACTGAGTTCTTGGCTCAATTCAGAAAATGAAGGATATAACTTTCCATATAGTATTTCTGCATTTAGGCTTTAGCTTCCATAATAGAATGTGGACCCCACTTCCAGCTCAGTTATCTACAAAATGGTAGGGACCGTACTTACCTGGCAACATGAAACGGTTATACTATAGGCTTTTGCCAGGGCATGCTGCCTTGACTTTACTGCCTCAAAGCTGGATTGACAGTTACAACATTCGAGAAAGATTTCTTAAAGAAAAAGGTCCATCTACTCTTCTAGATCATCTTTATTCTTGGGCTTAGTCACAGCCACGGAGAAACAGGTGCTCCGATTATACCCTTTCCTCCACTCAACCACTTCCTGCAGAACTTTCTTTTTCTGCAGTGCTTTTTGGTTTGAAAATATCAGTTAATCTAGAAAGGCTTTATAAGAAATGGTCCTAAGATAGGCATTGCTGTAAGGAAATTCTGAGTTTTGTGATTATTACATGATAGTGTATACTTCATTGTATTGAAACATTCATATCTGACTTAGAACTAGGAATAGTTACAAGTCACCTGAAAAACCCATGTATTTTGCCTCAGGGACTCTGTGAGCCATATAAATGGAAATGGTTCAACCTGACTAATAATAATAGGTGAAAGAAAAGTGGGCACTCTCAACACACAAATACATTCTATGTCAACAAGAAAAGCCATCTGGCTACAACTCAACATTAAGTATCACAAGTCCCCCAAATATTCATTTCTTTGATTTAATAATTCCACTATGAGAAATTATCCTAAAGATAAGTACACAGGTACTTATTATAATATTACTTTTAATAATAATAATTTTTAAAAGACCTGGAAACATGGATACATGGAATAAATAGACCGACAGCTGTCAGAGAGGAGAGGAGGAGGAGGAGGGGCGGGGTGAAAGAAGGCAAGGGATCAGCCAAAGAACGCGCACGCGTGACTCACAGACAACAGTGTGGTGTGGCCAGAGGGAAGGAGGGTGGGGGCTGGGTGGAGGCAGGCAAAGTGGGGGCGGGGGAGGGATGGGGACATGTGATGGTGTCAACAATAAAAATTTTAAAAGAATAAATGAAAAGACCTGGAAACAAAGAATATTCCAAAACAAGGAATTAGGATAAATCATGAAAGAGCTGTAAGATGAAAGAGTGAAGAAGCACCACTTCTGGAAGAATGTTTGCTGACATGGGAAAACCCTAGTAACACAAATATAAATACAGAGTAAGAATTCAACACAGTATGTATTAAATATATAATCCCAAATACCACAATATTGGGATTGTGGATGTTTTTTGCATTTATATAACTGCTTATTTTCTAAAACTCTACAATGAACTTAAGTTTTTTTAAATAAAAACTTAGGCTTGAAAAGTACATCCACTTTGATACTGGTCTCACAAGCATACATTTGTCTTAGGAATTAAAAAGGTAAGTCAACATATTAGGCATGTTAAGTATAATATCAGACTGTATAAATCTGACCTATTTATGACACGTCAAAATTAAAATTGGATATTACAAATAAAATCAGGAATCATAAACCTGCAATTACCAATCTTGTTTTCCATATATAGGACACGTTTTTGCCCAATGCGGTCAAGTCCCTAACAGACCTGAAACCCCAGAACAGCAGTTTTCCAGCTGCAGTGCGTCAGGGTCACCGCGGGGAGGCTATAAATAAGGACACATTTGTCTTCCACCGTGGAGGACGTCCCCTGAAACAACGGAGGGTAAACAGCCTGCGGCCCCACTCATCACGAGGAGTTTGTGCGGCCACCTGCATGTGCCCCTCACGACCCATTCTTGGTCCTGACAGCTCCTGCCTCGGAGCACTGACCTCTCCAGGATTCAAGGCGGCGTCTCCCAGACTTCCCTGTCGGGCTTTGACCACTGGGAGGCATCAGCAGGAACAGAGAGGGGTCTGGGTATACATCACCCTTGACCCTTGGTGTAGTTTTTGCAGTGGCTGCATCTTATAAAGCTGCAGATGTGGAATGGCCCTCCTTCAGGAAGGTCACCTCCTCTTCACCATTAAGCCAAAGGTGGCGACCGCGGCCCGCTGCTACCAGGCCCCGCGTGCTTCGCCGTCTACTAACTCTGTTCAGAGTTCATTCATTCACTGAACTTTCTTCAATTAAACCATTTGGTTATGCCATCTGACTCTGTTGGGACCTTGTCTATTTTCAGAAAAAGTAAAAAAGTGTTCTACAAATCACTGCCTTAAAGGAAAGCTTATTGCCAGGTCCAAAAACTTCTAAAAAACAAAACAAAACTGGAAAAATATAAGCTGAACTCACCATGAACACTGCACACTGAAGCTATAGCTTGAAATTATGGAACAGACGAGCTGTAAGCCGTCACTACGGCAAGTAGCAAGCATCTAAGTTAATGATGGTAGAACGAGATCCCCTTAACTTTCATCTTGAAATTCAATGTGAGTCAAGACAATCCGTTATTAAAAGACTCTATGTTGAAAACTGATTATTCTTACCGCACTTTTCAAACAAAAATATACACTTAAACATGAAATGGACAGGCACTGAAAAACATTCTGCAGAGCAGAGGCTTACCTCTTTGAACTTGTGACTGAGCTTGGCTGTGTCCAGGTCCGACGGGGAGAACATGTCCTCGTTCTCAGGCAGCTCAAAGACTTCGATGGCCATGTCACCACCAGGAAGGACAGGTCCCACCTCATCCTCCTCTTCATCTGTGGCGTATTCTCCTGTCTGAAAGGAAGCGGATTTCAGAAATCTAGCTGTCCTTACCCCAGGTGGAGATGGGCTATCTGAGAATATGTCACAAAGAGAAATAAAGCATCACCAAACTGTAAAAGTGTGAGTGGGCTTTCAAGCCAAGCATGCCTAATGCAGCCAGTGTTATAAACACGTGTTAGTTCACACATTCAAAGGGACATGTACACGCGTGTGCAAGCACATTTCTAAAAATCTAATAGCATCAGTAGCATCCTTAGTATAGCAACCAAAGTTTCCAATCTAAGTATTTGATGATTTTATCAAATAAAATTATGTTGCTAAGGGAAACAATTCCTTTAAATTCTTACGCCCTGTGTGAATAAGTCACCTGAGACTGGGAGCAGGGAAGAAGGAAAGGGGGATTGAAAGATTCACAGAGTTGGCAGCGACCTTAATTACGCCTTGTGAAAGTTTAGTAGATTACTTCACCTAAGCTTCAGAGCTTGGTCAGTTCTGTTTCATTCATTTGTTTAACTACTGTGGTTAACTAGTCACCAAAAGGGTAATCCAACGGTTTCTAAAGTAACATCCCACACAGGTGTATTGCTTTCCTGCAGAGTACCTTGATAAAGCTTAGTATTTCGTCAATGCTGAAAAACAAAAAAATTCATGTAGTCTACATTACCAGTTTTTCTTGAGAAAGCCAACGATCTGGCAATAGGATAATATTGCCATAATAATAACTGGCCCTGGTCAGCGGCAGCTGACCCTTTGGGAGGGGCGCCACAACTTCGCAACTCCACATTATTCTAAGCTGTTAGCTTCCCTCCTTCACGATACCTGCAGGGCCCTGAGGGTGTCTGAGTTCAGAACCCCTGAGATAAATGTTCCTCCTGACCACTAACCTCCTTAACATTATTAGAAGGTGGCTCTGCTTCTGGCAGCATCAGGCTACGAGATGCTAATCAAAATAACTATTTCAAATCTATACCTTATGACATAACGTAAAGATAGATCACTGATTCACAGGGTTGAAAAAACAAAGTTCATTTAATTCATCTTTGTTCCTTCAGGGAGTTTGATCTAATACATAAGACAGATATGAATTCATATTGCCTTAAAAAACTTTCATCAACAGTATACTCAGTGATTTATTCCTTCGATAAAATAGGCTTAGCATCTGATTGCTGTTTTTTCTTTTGGTTCTGTACTATGTTCTTACTAAGGCTGAAACTCTTATTTCACTTGCTATGTTTGCATATGAAGGAAATACAGTCATTAACCTCAAAGTAATAATTCCTCATGTCTGGAAGACCATTGATTGCCCTTCTGACTTTTCCTTTTCAAGCAAAACAATTCTAGTTTTCTCATTCTCTGCGATTCCGGATTCTGATTCTCTGCGATTCCAGATTCTGATTCTCTGCAAGTTCTCCTCATTTTTTCTTAAATCATGGGGCCCAGCAGTAGACACGATTTCTAGTAAGGACTCTGAGGACCATGGACCACGATGAACAAACTGCCTTGGCATCCTTCAGGCTCTGCTTCCCACATGGAGGGGATTATCATGAAGACTTTGACTTTGGTGATATTTGTGTATAACAGTATCTGGAAGTCCAAGGCTCTTTAGAAACTAGTTTGAAAGATGTCCAAGCTGTAACAATACCATCCCCAGTGTCCTTGGCAGTGAAAGAGTGAGGGTTGGATGGTTCCAGATAGCTTTCATTTGTTGGTATGATTAGATCCTACAAATCTTAAAAGAACTCTAATTGCAGATTTGATTATGTTTCTTTTTTGTGATATTCTGTAAATTAATTCATCTCCTACTTATACATATGGTGAGGTGTGTCTGGAAAAAGTCAGCCATTGCTAATATAACAAGAACAGTTTGCACAACATTGATGTAACCTGGCAGCCAAGGAGACTGGACTGGAGTGTGCATGCATGAACAATAATAACTTCACTGCACTAGTCAGTGGGGTGGTAGACACCCTTGAGTGAGCATGTGTGCTGTGTGGCTGTCACATTCAAAATGACTGAGTGAGTAGAGCAACGAATCTGCATCAAATTTTGCATGAAGCTTGAACATTCCTCCATAGAAACTACTGGGATGATTCAGAAGGCCACGGCTCTGGGCAACTGGTGATTGGCAGCTTCATCACAACAATGCACCTGCTCATGCATCACGTCTTGTGCAGAGTTTTTTTTACAAAATATCAAATTGGCCAGGTGACTCAGCCGCCCTCCAGCCCAGATTTGGCACACTGCAACTTCTGGCTTTTCCCAAAACTAAAATCACCTTTGAAATGGAAGAGACTTCGGTCCTTCAGTGAGATTCAGGAAAACACGGTGGAGTAGCTGATGGTGATTAGGTAAACTGTGTGAGGTCCCAAACTGCCTACTTTGAAGGGGACTGAGGCATCATTTTCCTATGCACAATGTTTCTTGTCTCTTGTTGAATAAATGTCTCTATTTTCCCATATTATATGGCTGGATACCTTCTGGACAGACCGTGTATATTTAAAACCAATAGGAACTTTGTAAATCCAGGTGGTAATGATGTTAATCAGTAGGAATGTAGCTAGGCCGGTACGTACACATACTCAAGATACCTTGCTGAAAGTGTTGATTTATAGATATAAAACCCAATGCTTGTTTTTAACCCTATAATTACAACTAGAACCACAGCCACACTTTTATTATGAAGGCCTAAATCAGGCATCTAAAATTTATTTCTGTATCATCAATCTGATGAATATCATGAATGACTCAAAATCTTAGGCTAAATTTAAAGTCTGACCATGATGTGGCACATTATAAACGTAAGAGCTGAAATGAACAGCTGTATTTCCCCCCGCCAGCTCGAAAACAGACTCCTCTTCACCATGTGCAAGGCAATGGGTATAAATACAGGGCAGGGCCAAAGGAGGCTTTCAGTTGCGCAGTCGTTCACATGGAAAACAATACAACGATTAATAAAGAATAATATAAACTTGTTTCTCATTTTGCAAAACAGAGTTTACCCTTGTATCACTATTTATTGTACTATTTTCCATATGAACAGCTGTAAACCTACTTTTACCCCACCCTGTATGTACTCAGGAGGGGACCTGACATAGAAACTCAACAAATGTTTTTTAAAAAATAAATCCAACAATGACAATTGCATTTACTTGGTAATATTTATAACCTCCTAAGGAGGTTTTCAGTACTATCGAGAACAGGCACTGAGAAGTCATTTGTGAAAAAGGGAGTATGTTCTCACATGTATTTGTTAACACTCTTTGTACTGAGTGCCGGGATTAGCGTATACACGAGGTAGGCAATTCTTACCTCCACGTGTGGTTCTGGCTTCGTCACCCATGTTAGTTATCAAAATCATCTTCACAAATTTAAGTTATTGAGAAGGCTCCTCTGGCTTCTTTTACGTGTGACTTCGCCACTGTCCTGTCCATCTCAGAATCCTAATTACCTGCAATTCTGCCAAAGTTCTTTTTATTTTTCATTTCATCCTTTTACCTCCAATGTACAACAATGTATGAAAAAGCAGTTGCTACAACAAACTATTTCTATTGGTATCCAGTTCCTTATCTTTATTTCTGGCCAGATTCAACACCTTTCAAGTAAACAGAGACTCTTGAAAGTTCCTTGTCCCAACCTGCAAGTCCACTTTAGGAGGCAAAAATAGTCCCTCATGTAAGAATTGACAGAGATAGTAAATGCTCCTTTTCATATTCTTGTCTACCTTCTTCGTTACTATTTTATATGAGATCTGTCCAGAGGTATCCAGCTATGAAATATGAAAAGTAGAGATATCTATTAAAGATACAAGATACATGAAATATTGTACATAGGACAATGATACCTCAGTCCCCTTCAAAGTAGGTACTTTGGGACCTCACACAGTTTGCCCAAATGCCATCAGCTGCCCTGTCATATTTTCCTGAATCTCATCAACGGGCTGAAATCTCTGCCCTTTCAAAGGTGATTTTAGTTTTGGGAAAAGCCAGAAGTCGCAGGGTCCCAAATCTGGGCTGCGGGCAGCCGAGTCACCTGCATGAGACGTGATACATGAGCAGGCGTGTTTTTGTGATGAGGCTGCCAATCACCAGTTGCCCATAGCCGTGGCTTTCTGAATTATCCCAATAGTTTCCATGGAGGAATGTTCAAGCTTCACGCAAAATTTTATGCAGATTTGTTGCTCTACTCACTCAGTCATTTTGAATGTGACAGCCACACAGCACACAAGCTCACTTAACAGCATCCACCGCCCCCACTGACCAGTACAGTGAAGTCATCACTGTTCACATAGGTGCATTCCAGTCCAGTCTCCTGGGCTGCCGGGTTATATCAATGTTGTGCACACTATTCTCGTTATATCAACAATAGCTGGACTTTTTCCAGACAGACCTGTGCATTTTAATAGCTCCCCCAAAAGGGGGAATATATGAGAAACAATTATTTTGCAAGTTACTCTGTGCCCGACACTGTACATTTCTAAAAACCTGTAGTACGGTGCCATCTTAATTTGAGGAAACTGAGACTCAGAGACTTTACCCAAGATCAGCCTATTAGTTATGCTCTTGAAGGTGTATCTAATGTATTCCACGGCCCATGCTCCGGTTTTTCTGCTGCCTGCAGGACACTAAAGCTTTGCAGAAAACAAAAAAACAAACCAGAAATACATTCCTTTCATTTTTCCCCAAGCAAAGTCCTGGTGCATAATCCTGCTGTGTGGCAATTTCCCTTCCATATCTTTGAACATTATCATTCAGTTTGCTTTGAAGATGTTGAGGAGTGTCTCTAGTGAGCTGCAAAGTTCTTATCCTCTTCCTTGCTCTCATAACATGCTCACCCTGGGCAAGCGCACAGGAATCTTCAAAAGATTTGTCTTATGGGTTGGCTGATGTTTCACGTACTCTTTCTTTTTTAAAAAAAGAATTTTAAAAATGTTTATTGATTTTAGAGAGAGAGGAAGGAGGGGAGGGGAGAGGGAGGGAGGGAGAGAGAGAGAGAGAGAAACATCAATGTAAGAGGGAAACATTGATTGATTGCCTTGTATACGTGCCCCAACTGGGAACCGAACCTGCAACCTCTTGGTGTATAGGACAACGCTCCAACCCACTAAGCTACGCTGGCCAAAGCTCATACACTCTTTCTTACATAAACCAGAACCATAGCCCGCAATCTACAGAATTACTGCAGTGTCTTATAATGGATGAAAAAGATACTTGTAAAGCAAAATGAAAGCAAAATTCCACTCAGTGTTTGTGGTTTATATCTTTTACATTTCCTTCTCATATCCAATTTTCTTAAGCTAAATCTCCCCTAATCATTTTATCTCATTTTCACAAACATAACTTTATACTCACATTGCATCACAGCATTTAATGTCTTATTAAAATACATGATTACAATAATAAGTACAGTTGCTCCGTTGCTTGGTAAACATGTAACTTTTGACTGGTGGGAGCAGAAGTATGTAGACCTCCTGGAGCCTAGAACACCCAGGAGAGCTGTAGACCCCAGCCTAGGTTGGACAGAAGGCACAGAGAGTACCTGTTGCATTGGTTAGTTGGTTAAGTAGAGACCTGTGAAAGAATCTTGGTTTCGAAGTCACGTAGGTCTATGTTCAAATCCCGGCTCTGTGCTGACAAGTTTGTCATGATGTTAAATTAGGTGACACCGTGCAGTGTTTAATACGAACTCTGGCACGTGGCAGGTGTTCAGAATAAGCCCCTGCTGCCGTTGCTGCTGGTTGCACTAACACTGTGACAGCAGCGTGCCGAAGCCTCTCTACATCTACCTTATCACCAGACATCTGCCAATAAGACTTGGTCTCATAATGCCCTAAATGACCTTGTCACTTGAATCTTTTATACGAAAATTGGCCATTTCTGAAATAAAATTTCTCCATTCCTTAAACTTGTTCCTCTTCTCATATTCCCAGTTTTGGAGTAGGCACCAGCTTCTAGCCCAGATCAAAGAAGCTTCCAGGCCTCTGTTCTCTTCACATAACTGGATTCCCTCCTACACCGGTGATCAGAAATTGGTATCCATCTACTTAGCACATCCTATGAAGCTGCAGCCTTAAAGCTCTTCTGTTCCACCCCATTATGCTTCCACTGTCTTCCTTACATTACTCACAACACATGGCTGTTCATATCTGCCTCCTCCCATCAACTTCCTTCAACTGCATGTTCGTTGAGAGTGCCAAGCAGGATTTATTCCTGCGATCCTGGTGTGGCTAGCATACTGCTCAGCATATAGTAGGCACTGAAGAAATGTTGGCTGAATAAGTTAATACAGTCTTAGCTACATCTGCACAGCATAGCAGAGCCTAATTTTCCCGTTAATTCTCCGCTTTCAAGTAAGAAATATATAGTGAAGCACAGCTGTAGCTGGGGCCTAAATGACCCTTTGGGGGATTTTTCTCTTATTGTTAGGCTTAACCATTAGCAGTAATTTTTGCTGTAGCAATGTTTGCTCTGGTATATTCAGGGAAACTAAATGGTGCTAATCATAAAAATAGCCTTAATTATGCAGTTTGTGTTGGAATTTGTTTATTGGATTTGAATTTGGTTATGTATATTTTCAGACTCAGTTCTGTGACTGAATAGGAGAGAGTTGCTTTCTATCTGGAGAAGAAAAGACCTCAAACTAACCATTTAATGTTTGAAATTCCTCCATCTGCGCCAACCATCCAGATGGCTTTCAGCAAAGCAGCCCCTTCTCTGCAAAGGCCTCTCTTTCATTTGCTGTCGGTTGACTTCTGTGTGTCCTAGTTTTGTAATGTTAGACCATTAGTCTCTTTTAACTCATCATTTGCTCATCTAGAAAGTGGGAATCACAGCACCTTCTTCGTAAGTTTGGTGGGAGAATTTCCAGGAGCGATATACTCAAAGTGTTCATCACAGTGTCTAGGATATGCTACGTGAGTAGATGGCTGTGTGATCTGGGTTTTCTTCTCCATCCCCAGTTTCTCCAGGGCAGCGCCACAGCGCAGAATGACAAAAACAGAGCCTGGGCTTTGGGGTTGGAGAGACTGGGACCCCAAAAGAGAAAAAACAATGTCACGGATACATGTCAGTGGGCAAGTCCTTCAGCTTGTCTCTGTTGCCCTCTCCTGTTTTTATAAAATGGTACAAAAAATGCCAGTCCCATGGGGGTATCGACAGGATCCAAAGGAATAAAAATGTAAAACATCCTACATGATCCCTGGCCCATTTTGCTTCTCATTTATTGAGTCACTCAAAATTTTCTGGTCTATCTTTGTCCTCAGAATGTTTTCTGATATTCCACTCTATTCTTACTGTCTAGTCACCAAACCAAAAAAATCTAAAAATCTGTGTGTGGGTTACTGAGCTGGCCTTCTGTGTTCCCTGCCTTGAGGGGCTCAGCTCTCCGGGTCACCGGTAATAATGGTGACAAATTATTCTTCCTAAAATTTCTGATCAGACACAGTTAAGATTTGCCTATAATATCTTTTTTTAACCACCCAAACTCATCTTTCCCTTCTTAACATTTTCTAGCAATTGTGGTAGACCACTCATAAAGTAGCATTTGATTTTATCATTTAAAGAATTCTTTAGTGGCCCCCCCCTTCCTTTTAGAAAATGTACTCCCCAGAGGGACCTTTCTTCCTGGTAATCATGCTCTTGCATAGTCCCTTGCCCTTGAACGTGGCTGGACCTAGAGACTAACAACCAGAATACAACGAAAGTGATGGGATGTCACTTCGAGATTAGTTTACAAAGAGACTGGGACCTGCATCTCTTTTGTCCTCTTGCTTTTTAAGAAACAAGTTGCCACGTTGCGCACAGCCCCACGGAAAGGCCCATGTCAAAAGGAACAGTGTTTCTGGCCAACAGCCAGCAAGGGCCGGACGCCTGCCAAGAGTTCTCACGAGGGAGCTTGGAGGTGGATCTCCTATGTTCTGCCAACAGCTGGGAGTGAGCTTGGAAGCGGATCTTCCCCCAGTTGAGCATTTAGATGACCGCAGCTCTGGCTGACACCTTATTTACAGCCTTGGGAGAGATCTGGACTCAGAGGCATCCAATTAAACTGACACACAGATACTGTAGTGTATAACCATGACTTATTTTAAGTTGCTAAGTTTTGGTAGTAATTTGTTATACAGAAATAGAAAGGGGATATAATAAATACAGAGAAATGATAAAGTGACTTTGGCAACAGGCAGCGAACGAAGGCTGGGAGGATTTGGAGGGTAACGGACTGCACGCGGAATTCTGGAAGGGGATCCTTGTTGTGGAGCGGCAGAAAGCTCAGCAACATTCTCACCTTCTCTAAGAGGGAGGTGGCAAATGTCCCTAGCGAACTGAGTGGTTCTAAAATTAAGGAATGGATTCCAAACAAAGTTCAAACCCAAGGTCCTGTCAGAACATGGTCTAAAAGTGAAGCAGAAGGTGTAAGCATAAAGTCTTTTGTGAAGAACTCCGAGCTGAGGAAACCCAAATTTTTTATAATGGGCAGTATGCAAGTATGTCACCTGCACTAAAGGGAAACTCTATCTCTATTTTCTGAAGCTGTTCGCTAGACAAACATCATTGAAAAGATAACCTGGAACAAAGGCCATCAGTGTCTCTGCTCATGGGATATGCGGAGAGGTGAGAGATCCCTGGGGGGATTGTCTCCAAGCAATATCCACCCTCCTTTCTGCACCATCATGGCTTCCGGTGAATTCTCCCATGAGTATGATATTCCCTTGGCTATAAGGATGAGTTTAACCAACAGCGGCTAGGACAAAATCCATTCCGTCTCACTGCATATAATTATGAGTTCTATTGAAAAATCTCTAAGCAGCGGAACGAGTCTAAGCCACAGCAGTTAGATCAACATATTCCCCGAGGCTTCCAGACCCTACTGGCAAAACAGATGCCATGAGCCGTCAGGCCTACCTTAGAAACCCAGGTGGCTTTCTCCTTAGTTTTTTTATTGACTTTTCCACTTGGCCTAAGGAATTAATTCAGATATAGCAGGGTGCATCAGTGATAGCACAGATTGGGCGCTGGCCCACAAGAAGAAAGCGTAGGGTTCAGGGCATTCTGTCATCTGTAACAACCTTGGCCAGCCAGGTGAGGTTGACCTGAATCCCTTCTGGATGGAGGTGGTGTCACTGATCACATCACCATTCAAATTTTGTGCCACTTTCCAATCAAATGAGTCTGATCCTAAGAACAATTGCCTGCAGGGCACATATCACTAACCCTCAGGAAAGCAACCCTGGGCGACCAAGAATAGCTTCCCTTCAGAGGGATCTCTGGATCATCTACTGAGTGCTACCTGATCTAAAGATGGTGCTTTTTTCAATACATGGGAGCCTCTTATGACTGCCCCGAAGGTGCAGTTACATGAGTAGCCCAAAGAGTTGGATCAGTTGCCATAATTTGTTTCCACAGTTTGCCATCCCAAAATTTAGACTGTCGGTCTGTAATTTTCCAAGGGACCAAACAGTTAGGTCACTGACAATAGCTCAAGAGTCAGTAAATATAACATGGTTCCTCAAGGGGAGTGCTGGCCAGAAGGCTGTGCATTCTGCCGACTGACTGAGCAAAGTGACCGAGTCCATTTTGGGGTGTGCATAGCTGGCACTGAGGTTGGAAAACAGCAGACGGCATTGGACGGCTCAGCCGAACCATCCGCAAAGAGAGCCCAGGTATTTAAGGAAAGCTCTACGAACTGAAGGCCTCACTGAACTGCAGGCCTTGTTTCCGGAGGTGGATAAAGTTTCCCTGAAATGGAAAGCTGGACTTGTTCATGGAAATCTAAGATGCTGTGGGGCCAGGGTGGCAGCTTTCTTAAAACTCTCATTTCTATTTGATAAGCAAGGTTTGTTGGGCCCTTCCAACCTTACTGGTCAGTGAGTTCGAGTTGACCCATCTCAAACTGAGCACATTTAAACAAGATGGTCAGTCACAAGGCCCTCAAGGGTCAGGCATTCAGTTCCAGTTCTATAAGAGATTAGTGGAAGATGAATAGCTGCTCCCCACCCCGTGTTTTGTTTCTGTTGTTGTTTTTGCTGCATCATGCATGGAGTGTTGTTGTTTTGAGAAATGGCCTCAGGGTTCTGCCAGCCATTAAGTATTTAAATAAGGTGTGATCTTCCCTTCCCTTCCTGGGAGTCTATATTGTTTCTGGACTCCCTGGGGGAAATAGGGAGAGTGATCTGTATGTCCTACTATTACTGCTCTACAGGTGGCAATCCCTGAATGGGAGAGCTGCACCGGCACTAATGGGGACAAAGGGGCGCAGCCATGTAACACATCGGTTCCACTATACATCTAACAGTGGAAGCCACAACAGCCTTACCTTGCGTTTGCCCAGTCACATCTACAAGCCCGTTTTAGCTCCCCTTCCCACTGTGATCCCTGCCCAAACCGCATTAGTTGAATTTGGGTGTCTTTTCTCACTATGGGACAGGGTGGAGATGTGATCTGTGACCCAGTAGTCACAGGACCATAAAATATGGGTGCCTCCCCTCTCAAAGTTCCCCAGCACACTCAAGGGATTCATATAGCGTTTGGCCTATCTGGAGGACAAAAAGATTTCAGCCCTACCCCTAGTCATCTTTCTCAAGGTCAGGGCAGAGGGAGGCATCCAGGGACATGGAAGCAGAGAGCAGCTCTGTGCCAGTCACCTTCGGTTCTGAGCCATGCCGTGATTGCTCCTGTTTTAACTCAACTTCCAATGTCCACCTAAAGCACCAGGTACAGTGAGTGCTCATTACTAACACAGCCTATGTTGATCTGGGGAGTCTGACTCAGAAGCTATAGCCTTGACTCCCACAGCAGGGACCCTGTTAGGGAGCACATCTCAAGCTGGAGTCCAGTGATAAACCTGGTTTGAACATAAGGGATGGCGACGTTTTCCAAGGTGGTGAGGCTGACTGTGAGAATTTGGAACAGGTCCTCATTCCCCAGAGGGTTCCTTTCATCATCATTGCAGACCAGTTAGGACCCAAATACTCATCAGTGTTGTCCCACATGAGTTTGTCTGTCTTAAGGAAATCCTGACAGGACCCGTATTCCTTTACAGCATCCAAGACCTACTCTAGAAGGCTCTGAGATCTTTTACCATCTGAATGAATCTAAAGTTGGCATGATAAAACTGCAGGAGAGGTTGAGTCAAAGGGCAGCCCAATTGTTGTTGTCTCTACTTACCTAGTACTATATGCCTTGCCCAATTATCTCTCCAGCAAACCAGCCAAAGTTCCCCAGGCTTCCAACCATGGTGACTGCAAATCCCTTCCTTTCATCTCCCGTGTGGGTGTGTTTCTCTGTAAGTGTTGTCTGAACAAGGTCAGAACCTTCCTCTAACCCAGAATGGTTCTTCATACTAGATGATACAGTCTATCACGATTTTTGTGCTGGTACCACAAGCCACAATTTCCAAAGAGTGATGAGAAGAAGGCAGGATAATGCCTACACACATAGACATGACAGGAGAGGACCCCCCGAATCTGGGGAGCCTGTATCTTTTATAACAGACAGTAAGTATTACTGCCCTTGCTCCAGAGGGAAAGACTATCTTCCAAGGCTGTGTTCATACACAAAAGCTTGAAAAGACAGTCCAGATCAAAGGGCATTTCTGAACACCCCAGAAATGCAAGAGCTCAGTAGTGAATTGTTTCCCATTTATTATTTAATGGAACAAAATGTCTAGAAATTCAGCTGATTTTTAACGTTTCCACAGTATTGTTCAATCTACCTTTTCAAAGACTTCCCAAACACTCTTCCCTTTCTATATACTCTATTCTGCAATAAACTGGTCTTTTTATTTTTTGAATACTCCCAATACTGAGCTGTTTCTCAGTTATAGAAAACAAAGCAATTAAAACAACAAAAAACTTACTGCAATCAAATCTGAAACCACAAATCTCAAATTCATGCTTTACTTTGTATGTCCTTAGTTATGACGACTCCTTTACACTATCGTTATGTGGCCTTTTGACAGGCTGCCCTGAAAATGACTTAAATTCTTTACCTTAGATATTTATTGTCTCCACAGCACAACAGTCAGCTTCATGAGAGTATAAACGATGTTTTTCCATGACTCAATAGTCCCAATTCAATTCCTCCTAATAAATGTTATCCATGTGCTAGGACATAAATGCCATTGTCTTTAAGTCCCTGATAAATATATTTTACATGAAGAGGGAACCAGTGATCCTTATTTCTCCCACTGAGATCCAGAGCTGAACAGCCAACAACCAAAGAGACCTCTGTAATTCAAATGTCACGCTGCAATTTCAAGTTGGCAGCCTTCCTTGAGTTTCATTTTACTTGCCTAGGAAACAATGAAGCACTTATTCTGATGCCAGCAGAGCTGTGGGAAGAGACTAAGAGATTTGTATTTCCTTGAATTTTAATCTGCAGAAGAGCACAACTACAGTGACCAAAGAGTAGTAGTACATGTTATTATTATTTTAATGAGTCTATAATTATACAACTAATGGAATCTTGGAAAATGTGGGGTGTTCATAGAAAAACTGACTCACGTGTTTGCAAAAATGTTAACAGGTTAACAAATAGAACCAGAAGTCATAGATATAGGATGTATACTAAACAATAAAGAGAAATCCACACAAAATGCCATTAGTGGTATTTGTATGGATTATCTATCCATTAACAATAAATATAATTTCATTCTTACAATTTCCTTGGAGGAAAAACAACTCTACTCCTTTCCTCATTGTGGTTCATGGCAGCAATACCTTTCCGTGACACCAGGACTCAAAGGTCATCAGTGTTCCTGGCATCTTTAAGTTGGGCGACTCCAGCTCTGACTGTCTCCGACCCTTTCCCGCAAACTCCCACATCCCTAGGCCCTCCATCATGCATACTCTGCTTCACTAGGTCTGAGGCTTGGGGAGAAATCTATAATTTTAAAGAAATACCATGAGGTCTCCACATTGAGATGTTTAATACACAGGGTCTAATCAACTATATGTGGCAGATTTTGAATTTTCTCATTAAATATTGATTTGATGCATAAAATTTATGTAGCAGCTAGAAAATACAATGAAGAGTGATTATAACCACCACCAATGAGCTGACAACCTAGTTCAAGAACAGGAGCAGAACCGCTGCATTCTAATCACGGTTCTCTGTGTGTGTCCCCTTAACCTATGTGTAACGCTTGCCCTGCAGAGTAATCCTGCTGAATTCTCTCACTCTTAAATTTCTCTAGTCTTATTTTTTTTATTATAACTAAACCATGTGTCATTTATTTTTACATGATCGTAAACTTCATATAAATGAAATCATGTTGTTTGTATTCTTCGGTGCCTTTTTGTCTTTAATGGTACACGTCTGAGGTCCCACCAGTCGTTGGGGACAGCACAAACTACTTCCGTGTCTATTCCACTGCACGGCTATACTACAGTACACTGACCCACTCTCTTGTTGATAAAGATACCGGTTGTATCCAATTTTTTCTAACAACAATATTATACATTTCTTACCGTAATAACTATGTATAGTACCATTTGATACTGGAAATATCAGGGGGAACACTCTGTAAGTATATGATTGTCTAACAACTGTACTGCATACCTGAAACTAATACAAAATAACTGTAAATGTAAACTATACATGAAAAAAATTTTTAATAAAAATATAAAATAAAAAAGTATTATGCATTTCTTACAGCTCATGTACGTAAGAGTTTTACAAAGGTATTTAGTAAGAAATATAGCCGCTGAGTCAATTTACTAGATAATGGCAAATTGTTTTTTAAAGTGGATGGGCCAATTTATATTTCTGTGTGCAGAGAATAGGAGGTCTTTTTGCTTCACATTCTCACCAAAACCTAAAATATCCAATTTAAATCAGTTCAGTAGGTTGAAATATTTCATTTTGGTTTTTAATTTTCACATCCTCATTGCTTATGTGGTTGGGCACCTTTTCATACGTTCACTGGCCACTACAGTCTCCTCTCTTATGACATGACTGAGTCAATAGCCTATACGCTGTCTTTCTTATTGGTTCATAGAGCTCTTTATATAATTCTCTGTAATTCTCTTTCAGTTATTTACTTTTCAAATATTTTCTTCCAGCTTCCGGTTTGCCTTTTTGCTTTCATAAAAGTATTCTTTCAATGAACAGACATTTTCAACTTTAATGCAGTCAATTTTCTCAACACTTTCCTGTATGGTTTTGCTTTCTTAAGTGTCTCATGTAAGAAATCATTTTTGAGATTAAGGTCATAAATACATAAATTCTTCTCTACCATTTCCTATCTTTTATGGGCTTGCTTTAGGCATTTGAGTAGTCAATCCATCTGGAGTAAACTTCAGCGTGCTAATGGAGATGAGGGTTGCAGCTTCGCCATTTTTCCTTCACTGAGAAGCCTAAGATTTCTTAACTCTCCTCGGGCATGTTTCTAGGTCAGGAACCAGATCTGCATGTATGTGAGGGCCTGTTTCTGGGCTCCTTGCCCAACACGGCCATTCTTCTGCTCCAGGGTCTTAACTGGTACAATTTAATAACAATCATTTCTCTTTTAAGGCACGTGAAACATCGTGGTTATTTCTGGTGCGCTGATCTTTCATATATACTTTTGCAATAGCTCACCAAATCCTATTTAAAATCTTTAGAATTATTTTTGCTGGACTTACACTGAAGGTATAAATCAACTGAGAGAAAGTTGACTCAATTAAGCTATTGAGTCTTTTATTCTACAAGGTTTCTTTGTAATTTTATATAAACTTTATAAAATATATTTCAATAAAATTTTTCTTCATAAAGGTCTTGCCTATCTTTTATTAGGCAAGGTTCTAGCCTTTTACCAAGGTAACTTATAAATTATATTTTCCCTCTGAGACACACTGAAATAGATGTTGTATGTTTTATTAATTACAGTATCCAGTAAACTTCCTAAAATCTTATATCTAATAATGAATCTGTAGGCATGTTTGAGGTTTGCTAAACAGGCAATTGCATCACTAGTGAATAACAAAAGCTTCGTTTCTCCCTTTCCAATCCATTTCTTACATTTCTCTTTCTTGCCTTCCAATATGATGTCAAATGCAAGAAGTGACGTTTTCAAGTATTAAGCCATACTTATATTATTGACTAAACTCAACTTAGCTGTGATCTCTTTGATATGTTATTGGATATGATTTGCTAATATTTTGTTGAGGATATATTTTTTGCATCATTTTTATGAATAGGATGAGACTGGAAGACTTCTTTTTCATCATTACTTGGTTTGGTACCAAGGTTGTACCTCATTACCGTAAACATTTCACACTCTCAAAGTTACACTGGTATCAGAGTTGTGCTACTTTCATTTTTTGTCTTCTATAAACAGTTACACATGACTGGAGATACTTGCTCCAATTTCATGTAAGTGATAAAATAACTTGGGCCTTATCTTCCTTCTTTCTTTCTCCCTTCCCTTCTCCTCTCCCCGCTCCCTCTCTTTCTCCTGTTGATTGATACTATGGTGATTTATTTCCCTTTGAATTTTGTACTTTGAAATTGTAATCTCTTATTTCTTGAAACTTTAACTTTTAGGCTTTGACTGAAGGTGAAATCCCTCAAGAAAGGATATGCCTGTTTTTTCTCTTCTAAAAGGTAGCATAAATTCAGGCTGCTGTGATCACAATTTCTCAGAAGAAATTTTTCTTCTCCCACTCAGCACCGAGGTCTGACGCTGGCAAATTCCCTTGCAGTCCCTGAGGTGGAAGATCAGACTTATTCTCATACCCCAGAGCAGTGGAGCCCCTGGGGCTTTTGCTTTAGGCTGAAATTCTCCAATTAGATATCCAATTTTGTATGAGCCCTGAGCTTTATCTACTGTAACTCAGAGCGATACCAATTACGGTATCATCAGAATATATAGAACATTCAAGATAAATAGGACAGTATGAAAAGTGAAAGAAACCAGACATAAAAAAGTATATACTTTATGCCATTCTAATGTAATTCTAGAATTGACAAAACCTACCTATGACGTCAGAAAGCAGACTGAATGGTTGTTTAGGGCTGAGAGTGACTTGAAGTTCTCTAAGGGGACTATCCGAGGTAATAAAGTTGTTTACATCTTAACTGTGGTGCTGGTTATGCATCAAACTGTTATCCTGACCACATTTTAAATTGGTGCACTTTACTGAATATAAATTATTCCTCATTAATGTTGATTTTAATATTGAAATATAGACATATAAAAATTATCAAATTATACAAGTAGGATCTGCACATTTTACTCTATGTCAAGTTTACATCCATAAAATAACTATAAAACCCCTCTAGGAACCGGCATTTCAGAAATCAATAAGTTTTTACGACCACCCCCCTTACCAGCGCCCATCTCAGGTTAAATAAATGGAGGCCTTCCCAAGTCCCAGCAAACCTCTGTGACAAGGCAGTTTTAGGCCGTTAGTCCTTGGTCAGGTCGCCATGTAGTTTTTATTGCTGGTGAAAATGTATTTCTATGATTGAAGTCTATTTCTAAGTTAATGCATCGATGAGAAGATGGCTGTCTGCACAGTACTGTTCTTGACATCATTAAGGCCATTTTGACTATTATTTCTATTGCATTTTAGTCATTTATGACTAAAAAGAAGTCATGTCAACATGAGTCACCAAATTGCTATTTCTAAGGCCCCAAAGCTTTTCAAAGAATGAAATATGTATTTCATTTTCTTCTGGTTCTACATGCGGATGGTTTTGTGGCAGTACAGTCTAGCTGCAGTCTTCTTGAAAATCATGGTCTCTGAGAACAATGAAAATGTGGAAGCAAAAGGCCATGGAAAACTACTAACTCCCACCGTGCCAAGGACAAGCACAGAGTGCTCCTTCAGTCCCTTCCCTGTGTCCAATCTCCAGTCTTGCTAGGTTTGGCATTCCTTTTATCTCAGATTCTATGCTATTCTTCCTTCGCTGTCTCAGATTACGTTTCTAACTAAATTATATTCTCCTCTCTTTACTCTCCAATTTTCATCTTAACATCTTTTGAGTGACTCAACTCAGTTCAAGTCCTTGGCTTCCTCTAATCTGCCCAGTGCTGTGTTCATCCCTGGATGTATTAAAAATCAGCTTGTCAATGAGGAGGTTACATGCTAGTGAGGCCAATTTGTGGGTAAATAATAGTAGAAGTACGCATGATGCTCATGAGTCATAAAAACAGGCCACCCAGCCCAGCTGAGAGAGACCAAGGTGGTTTCTGAAGGAGACAGATGAAACCCAAAAAGAGCCCTGAAGGGTGAATAGTACGGGTTGGCATACAAGAGCAGCCAAGAGTCGGTGCATTCAAGGCAGAGGAAACAGGAGGAGCACAGGCCTGGGGAACCGCAGGATCCCTGGGGCCCACTGGAAAGTGAGTCTGTCTGGCCCATCTCTCACTGGGAGCTTAGAATTAGAATTTCTTGGTAAAAAGTTATACTCAACTTATAAATGTTTCTGAAGTTGAACAATATTGTCATTTGTGTTTCTTTCTATGACCTGATTAACACTGCGAACTCTGGTTCACTGTTGTAATACAGAATTGCTCCAGCGTGGTTTCTAAGAACTACAAAGTATATATCCTCAGAAGAATTTAATGGCATAGAGAAATTTGATAAAGTTTCTTTGGTATTTTGTATCTGGCGCATGCATAAATATCACCACAATGTGGTAGCTGGGGGAAAATCACAGGAAAACACATTCGAGTCACCTGCATTATGATAAAAACCAAGAAAACGAGCTACAAAAAGATGACATTACTCAGCCAAAGATTTCTGTTCCAACCTCTGTCTCCCATGGACCTGCTCATCCTCCTGTCTGTGCTCAATGTTATAATAATACTGTTCCTACATACAAAGAGTATTTCTACAGAGGGCCTTTCCCGTACAGAAGGATATTCACCTCCTGGGGATCGTGTGTGTGTCTGTGCGAGCATAACTGTGCGTGCATGTGTGTGAATTGATGTGTGTGTGTGCCAGTGTGCTATTTAGGTTAGTTCAAGTGTGGATGCATTCTTCAACTGAGTCTTTTCCTAGTACCTTATGGTTCTGGGTTTCGATGAAAATGACCACTACTGTAAATCTGGGTCACAAGCCAAATAATACAATTACATTTAATGATTTTAAAGATATAGTCAAATTGGGGTCTCTGAACAACTTGTTTAAAAGGTTTTCTATTTCTCCCGTTCTTTAGGTTCCTCTAATCACCATTGGCCAGTTTCCCTTTTACACACACCTGACTTTCAGTCTTAAGCGTCTCTATCTCTATTATTGGCAGCTAAAGATCATGAGAATTATTTTATTTATAGTATAACACCTTTTTAGACACTTTGGCATGTGAGTAAGTACTATGATCATCTCAAGATATGTGCATGCAGTTTTTTGAAAAATTAAGAATTTTGTATCACATGTTTCTTTTCTTTAAAAAAAAAATCACTGGATGTAAAAACAATATAAATCACTTTGTACACTGTGTTGTACCAACATCAGACAGCCCTGCTGGTGAACATCTCTTGTCTCCCTTTAATGTGAATTACAAACTATTAAAGTGTTAGGGGTTAAAAACATCCAGGGTTAAATATTAGGAAGCGAGTCCACATTGCAGAACCTGTACCTAAAATATTCAGAATAACATTTCAGAATAAATAGTATTTCTCAAATGGGAATCTTCAAACTATCATTCAACACTCAAAGCACACAGCTCCAGAGAAATTCTTCTGAGCATACAGCTAGTTAATAAGACACAGAATATGCAATTTCACACGTGAAGCGGGGACAGACAAGCATGACTCCCCAGCAGAAAACAAACCTTAAGGAAACAGTTGTTACTGTTATTGCAGTTGCCAGGCACTCCTTGCAACTCAGCCACAGTGTTCTAAAATGGTTGACAACAAAAATTAAAAAAGCTTTTCCCCCACTAAAGACTGCAGCCTAATGATAAAGAATTAAAAAACAAAAACAAAAACCCAACACTGAAGCTCCAGTACCTGCCGCAACATATACTTTTGAGAACTGAGAGAATGCCCCCACGCTTAATTTCTGAAATCATAAACACAGGATAAAGTCAACTCACGTGACTGAAAGGCCATCTGTAGTAACTGCAACCTCTTGCTCATACAGCACAGGCTGTTCCAGCCAGGAACAGCAAACAGCATGAGTCAAATACAATGTTATCCCTTTAATGCTTTTCACATAAAATCTCTCTTCTTGTAAACCTTTTAACACGTATGCAAAGCCAGAGCTTCCATTATATTTTTGCCTCTAATTATTACATGTTAACACAAGCAATGAAAATGCATATCTATGCAGGTGGCTGCTCTAAACTGTATTCAATGCTTCCAAAGATTCTAAAAAGTTGACTACTATTGCCATTATATAGTTATAATGGTATTAATTTTCAACAATGGAAACAAATCAAAGAAAGGTTAAGTTAAATTTTTCAAAATAGTGGCCTCCATTTCTGGAGTGTGGATTAACATTGCTACGAACCACTGCCTAAAAGAAACCGAAATGCCAGCTATAATCTAAGACTTTAAATGTAATAAATACTATATTTTAAAATTATTTATAAAGAGACAAAAGCAAAATAATCTTATAACTTTGCATGTGCATGTAAAACAGCTCATTTTAATGTGAACGACCAAATGTATTTTTTCATTCAAAACAGTGGCATAGCCTGTACTTCACCGCCAGTCTGAGCCCATAGCGTGTCACACTGCAAAATGCTCTGATGGAAACAGACACACAAAATACACAATGAAACCCACAGCACACAAAACATACGAGAACTACATCATCCCACCACTCAAATGTTAAAGGCTGAGTGTGCAGAGTATGCCAGGAGATTTAATTTGTTATTGAAAATTAAGATCTAGTGGGAAAATTTACCATACCCCCAGAATTTCATGAGATAGTGTTGAATGTCTGAGAGGTTTACTGAAATCCTCCATGGTTACCTTTCAGATTGTAGAAAGGAAAGACAGAAGGGAAGAAAGGAAGGAAGAAAGAATGAGAGAAAGAGAGAGAAAGAGAGAGAGAGAAAAGAAAGGAGGGAGAGTGGAAAGAAGGAAGGGAGGAAAGGAGGGGAAAGAGAGGGAGAAAGAGAGAAAGAAAAAGAAATGAACAATAATTCTATTAAATCCAGAAATGCAATCACTAAATCACAGATCCACATTTAATATTTTTTAGTTTTTCAGATTTATATCTCCCTCTTCTTTATAGGATCCCCTTTATTCTTTGGCCTTTAGGTATAGACATTTTAACTCTGCTTTTTAAAAATCAGAATGTTTAACACTGAGCATAAAAAGACATGGGAATGCAAATTAAAATTGAATTGGTTGTTTGCTTATTATAAACTCTTCTAGTTTAAATACTTGGAGAGAAAAGCCTAGAAAAAATGCAGAAATTTAGAGTTTGGATATTATATTTTAAATTCTTCTGGAGTATAATTTGTACTTTCCCAAAGCATTAAAACAGATATATTTAAGCACACACTATACATGATAAAATAGTCTTAATCCTAAATATGGTTCCAACAGAGGACCATTGTACCTTTACAATTTCTGGCTGTATTTATCACATTGCAATGTTTTCCCTGTAGGCAATTCAAGCCAGCAACTCCCCTTTGTCAAAGTGACAAGTTCCAAGTTAGAATAAACCTTGGATGATTTGACCAAAACCAGAAGCTATCTATCCTTCAGGAGACAATGCTGATCTAAGTGCTGGCTCTAGAAATTACTTGGAGGGACTTGGTTGTTCTGCATTTAATTAGAGGTTTTCCGGGCTGGCTCAGGGAATGCCAGAGGGGATACAGTCAAATAAAAATGAGTCTATCTTTGAAATCACAAAATGATTCTATAAATAAGAAGAGTGAGAAACTAAGTGATTGATTACACAATTCAGGATTAACCAAGATACGTAAATCAATAAATTGCTCAATTACATATAAAATTAACTAAATTATTCAAGGACCATTTACCCATTGGATAACCACCATTGGTCCATCTCATTTCCATTACGTTTCTTGGACATTTAGTTTTTTGTTAACAGGGAAAGAGAGTAAATAAGAAATATAGACGTAACATTCGAATCAATTTAAGAAAAGTAGGGTGCAGTAGTAAAAAAATGAATTTAAGTCACGTAGATAAATTGAAGTGTTCACACAAGAGTGAATTTTCATCCTTTGTACAGTTTCCATCTCTCTGATGCACAGAAAACCCACAGTCGGTTTTAGCTGGGCAGGTGGGAGTTCGCTGTACGACAGCAGCGAAGGGAGAGACCTAAGTCAGAGAGGAGCCCGAGGGAGAGAGGCAAAGGAAAAGGCCGCTGGACCGTGTCAATACAGTGAAGGTTGCTTGGAATGCCATGGTGGCAAAGCACCTGATTCCTATTTCTACAACAGAAAGAAAAAGTTTAACCTAAAGCTAAACTCTATTTTTTGTCAAGTATTTGAATACTCAATTATTCTTCCCTTAAAGCCCTATCTTCGTAGGATACTTATGGATTAAGTATTCACCTAGAGTGAAACACCCTCCAAGAATTTGGTTCCCTTATTATTAGAAAAACAGAACGAAGAGTCACAGAACCAAAGTATGACAAGATATTCCAACACTTTAAACAAGAATCCTCTTAGCGACATTTCCTGTCACCCAGTTACTCCGTGTGCTCCTGAACACAGACCCATCCGCCTACTCCACTACAAAATGCAGCGGGTCGCAGGGTCCAGGCTGTGGAGCAAAGAAGAGCCTCTCCCCACCCTAAAGTGGCAGCTACGAGCTGTACTACTAGGAAAAGCTTCAGTTGCTGTATTTCCAGAGACAGAAAAAAGAATCTCTCTGTTTGCTCTAAGGTCACATGAAATCATGTGGGAAAAGCACCTTACAAAGTGCCTGGCACTGAATATTTATTTACTTCCATTCCTGCTGAAAATATCTGCTTTAATTGACAATCCACTCTGCTTTTCTTACAAAAAGAGGCAAAAAAATCCATATGATGTTTTCCTAAGTGCAAATATTGAGGAACAAATAATCCTTTTGCATTTACTCATTATCACATTAGAGAAAATAGTGTGTATATATGAGGGGGGAGCCAAAATGAAACCTGAATTATCTTCTGGAGGGTGGACCTCTGGTAGTACAGGTTTCCCCTGCTAGGTGAGTGTTCTAGGAACCCATCTGTACAGGTGTACCAACTGGCATTGTTGTGAGAGGCTGCATTCAACTTCAGTGAACTTCTTCTGAAGACTCTTTCAACGCATTTGCCCATTTCATGATGGGTGATTTATGGGCGCACCTGCCCACACTGCAATGAGTGTTCAGGAGTTTTTGAACAAAAATGGCATGACCCCTGTGCCCCACTCTCCCTATTCACCTGATGTCACCCCAAGAGACTTTTTGTTTCCCTGGATCAAAAAATTCCTTAAAGGATAATATTTTGCTGATGTGGAAGTGTTGAAACAAAAAATGGCAGGAGCACTGAAAGGCATTGCAATGGACAAGTTCAAAAACTGTTTTGAGCAGTGGGAAAAACATCTTGGTAGGTGTATTGCGTCAAATGGAGAGTACTCTGAAGGTGACAGATGCTTAGACATGTAAGGATACACAATTTTTTTTATAAATAAATTCCATTATGGGGTCCCCCTTCATATATACACTTATATATGAAGCTTTAGCTGCTTGAGTTGAAAACTTTGGGGATGAATATGATCAATTCCTCAAAATAACCTGAGAAGCATGTAGTTGTATAGGATCTAAAAATTTCACTTGGAGAATCTTAAAAAATTATTTGATTTTCCCTTTCCTTGTTAGACCAGATGCTTTATTTCAGAGACTCAAAGAACATTAGAAGCTGGAAAGAATTGAGACGTTAGCCCAATCCCTGTGCTTTATAGCCAGAGACATGGGGGCCACGGAGATTGGAAAGCTGGGTCTCCTCAGCTTCCACTGCTCGATGTCAGCCACAAGTCCCTGGACCTCAGCTCCAAATCCTTTCCAGCAGAGTGAGCAGGTAAAAACCAGACCTGCAGGGAATGATTCCATGACCCAAAACAGACTTGTCGTCAAAGCAAATCAGTATCTCTGCTGAAACACAAAACGCTAGCACAGGGGATGGAAAAACTAGGTAAGATGCAAGATCAAATATCTGAGGTAATCACTCTTCCAGTTTCTAAGTCCAAGATAACATTTTCATATATAATATCTCGGTATAATGAAAAAATACTCACCATCTCAAATGAATTCTGCAAGTAAAAAAAACTAAATCAATTAAACAGAATTCTAAGAGACAAATCATTCACGTGAAGACTTTCTAATGTGCACTCTTTGATCAAAAGTTAATTAATGCACCACTGCAGACTTCCTGCTGCAATAAACGGAGATTACATCCTCATTATACGACAAGCAAATGAAAAGACTAATATATATTTGAGTTAAAACATTACAGACTAAAAATACATGAAAAATATTTGAGTATCTGTTTATTAATCTTCACTACATCCTGGCTAGAAACCAAAAATAGTTCTGGACAAAGAATAAACTCAGATGAGTGGAAGCTGAACATATTAAGTTGTACTGTCCTTACATCAGCGGGAATAAAGAATATTTATTTTACCTGAATATTCACTATGTTTATGGAGTATGAAATACTACAACTAAATTGTTGATGGATCTTTTGACGTGCCAATATGAAACACATGCATCTCTAAAATAAAGCGCGCTGTCCCATTATATCAACGTATGTTTGGCGTTTACATTAGAAATAGGTCAGCATCTGTATTATATTACTCCACACAAGGGTTCCGGACAGCCGTTTTCACTTGGGGGTTAGCTTCTACTCATTTACTTGATCTTCTACAGAGAACAGGATGCAAAATTATTCCAATATGTATCTACTCTATGGAATATGTGTTGGTGGAAAGCTTTGTTCTGCATTATGTTAGCACAAATCATAGTGAGCAGATCCAAAGAACTTTCTTTTCCTGGAAAAAAGAAAACACTCACTGATTTTTAGTATTTTCCTGTGTTTGTGTGTGTGCTTTCTCACACAAAATGTTTATGGATTTTTTTGAAAAAGCACTATACTTGTGGAAAATTTGGTAAAGATTGAAAGAACATAAAGCTGAGAAAGAAAATCACCCAATTCACATTACAAACAGCTACTATGGACATTTCGGTGTTTTAACTCTTTTTTGTTTCAATGAATTTCTTTTCATAGACTGATGAGATCACTTCTTTGATTCCAAAGTCTTCATATTGTAAACAGAATACCATTACTTGATTCATAAATGAATACCAAATTCGAGTATTCATTTCTTTCTGGTGAGGCTAAATGTAGCTACATTCTGCTTGGGAAACTGCAAAGGATCTGTCGTACTGTCATAAAGAAACAGAGTTTCACAAAGCAGGAACCCAGCCAGAAGAAACGTCGGAAAAAGAACGCGGCGCGGGCTGCCCACCTCGTCGTCGTCCGCGTCGTACTGGGCGTAGTGCTGCTCCAGCAGCTCCCTCTGGCGCCTCTCCTGTTCCAGCGTCTGGCTGATCAACTGCGCAACCTCACTCACTTGGCCTGGTTTTTCTCGCCCAATAACAAATCTGCAGGAAGGTTAAAGAAGGTTAATACAGTTAAACTGCCTCCTAAGTAGGAGAACTAAGAAAAGTAACCAAGCCTGATATCTCATCAGGGCTCAAGAAGCCTCAAAAAAGTAGTAACATCACCGCTATACTTCAAATGGCAGGCCTGGGTGGCAAGAGAGGTTAACTGAGTCGTTAAGAGTGTTTTTTGCAGCAACTCAAAGGAAAAAGAAATAAATGATCATAAAAAAATGTTACCTTGGGAGAAGACAAAACAAATGTTAAGTCATTCAACAGTACTTTACACATTTTTGATGCCCTACATATGGAAGCAAATGCCTAATTTCCTGTACTACTGAACTTAAGAGTTCTATAATAATGTCCTCTTTATAAAACAAAAACTGCTTGACAACTTTTTGAGGTACAGCATACCTTAGATGGGTAAACATATACAGAGAGAGGTACCAACTTTTTGCTAAGTTACTATAACTTTGGAAATAAGAAAAAAAGGGGGAAACGAATGGAGGTAAGGTTTTTTTGGTTTTAAAATGAAAAACTAAAATGAGGACAAGTGGTGAATTAATCACCTTCTTTTGGAGAAAGATGGTATGAGGAGGAATAAGCCTTCAAATAAGAAAGGGACTAAGGGAAATATGTTTGTATTAACTCCTGTAAGAAAAAAAGTATAAAGGAAAAACCAGGGAAGTCATCTATTGCAAGGCACAGCCACTTATGATACATTCTCATTAACACTAGGTATTTTGCTCAACAAATTAATATTCACTTCACATCTTTTCACACTAATAATAAATGGTTCTATTTTAAAAAAATACAAATAAAATATCTCCATGATATAATTTCTATATATTATTTAACATCACTACTTTGGATGTGACTCTTAGCTGTTTCTATACTTAATTGATGCTTTCCTATGATTAAAATATATCGCTGTATTCAATTAAAATTTTAAATGAAATACTCTACATTCTCTGTACAAATACAATAAATGTCCAAATTTTTATATTTAGACGTCAGTAATTCATTGTTTTTGGAAAGATTTTTATGAAGTTTCAAACTGGACTTAATTTTGGCATTATGTTTGTGTGTCTATTTTATTATTTGAGCTATTTTCCGTTCAGAATATACTATAAACAGAATTTATAAATACTAAAATTTTCATCTTTATTCAGGTATAATTCGCACAAAGTAAATACATCTATTTTAAATATATGGGCTGATAAATTTGACAAATACATAAACTTAGAGATACTACATCAATAAAGTTACAGAACATTTCCATTAACCCAAAACATACTATCTCCCTTTCCAGTAAATCGCTCTCACCCCGAGCCCATTAGTAGATGTGTCTTTAGACTTCCATACAAATGGAATTACAGAGTGTCTGGCTTCTTTGGCTCACTAGAAGGGTTTGGACAGTTAGCCATGTTGTTGCAAGTATCAGCAATTTGTTCATTTTTATCACTGAATAGCATTTCATTGTACTGGATTTGCTATATTTCATTCATCTATTTTTCTATTGATAGGTATTTGGGTTGGATTTGGATCATATGAGCAAAGTTATTATAAACTTGAGTTCAAGTCTTTGTGGAACATAAATTTTCATTTTCCTTAGACAAATAATTAATAGTAGAATTGCTATATGTTAAGTATATATTTAATTTTTTTAAAAGTTGCCGCCCTGGCCGATGTGGCTCAGTTGGTCGGAGCATCATCCCATAGACCAAAAGGTTGCAGGTTCAATTCCCGGTTAGGGCACTTACTTAGGTTGAGGGTTTTGATCCCCAGACAGGGCCCATACAACAAGGCAACCAGTCGATGATCCTCTCTCACACTGATGTTTCTTTCTTTCTCTCCCTACCTTCCTCTCTGTATAAAAAGCAATGAGAATGTTGTTGTATGTGGATAAAACACTGAAAAATTGTTTTTCAAAGTGGTGGTACCATTTTATATTCTTACTAACAATGCATGAAAGTTGAAGTTGCTTGACCTCATCAGCACTTAGGATTGTCTTTTAAAATTTTAGACATTCTATTGGGTAGGTATCTAATTGTATTTATAATGGTTTTAATGTCTAGTGCCCTGATGACTAACGATTTTAAGTGACTTTTCATGCACTTTTTGCCCATCCATAGGTCTTTCTTAGTGAAATATCTTTTCAAATCTCTTGCCCATTTAAAAAAAAATCTGGGTTTCTGACTTCTTATTATTGAGTTGTAATGGTTCTTTATATATTCTGGATATCTATTTACACATCATCATCTATATATATTGCAGATACACACATACACAGAGATATACACACAAATGATATATGTGTTTGATTTATTATATTCTGCCTATCTGTGGTTTACCTCTTAATTTTCTATACTGATCTTTCTTTCATTAAATGCACAACAGAGTGGGGTCAAAGGGAGCATAACTTATCTGTATAAAGATAACAGGAGATTTAAGGAAGCAATTACTGTATAAAATGCATATTAATCAAAAACAGTAGCCAAGCTCATAGTAAGTAAACTAGAATTCACATTCATTTGGCCATAAATTCTTTAAACTCATTTTTTAAAATTATTTTATTGCTGTTCAATTACAGTTGTCTGCATCCTCTCCCCTCCCCTCCCCTACCCACTCCAAACCCACCTCCCTCCCCTGCCTCCACCCTCCCCCTTGGTTCTGTCCATGTGTCCTCTATAGTGGTTCCTGAAAACCCTTCTCCCCACTGTCCCCTTCCCCCTCCCCTCTGACTATTGTTAGATTATTCTTAATTTCAATGTCTCTGTTTATGTTTTTCTTGCTTTTTTCTTTTGTTGATTATGTTTCAGTTAAAGGTGAGATCATATGATATTTGTCCCTCACCGCTCGGCTTATTTCACTTAGCATAATGCTCTCCAGTTCCATCCAAGCTGTCGCAAAGAGTATAAGCTCCTTCTTTCTCTCCGCTGAGTAGAATTCCATTGTGTAAATGTACCATAGTTTCTTGATCCACTCATTTGCTGATGGATGCTTAGGCTGCTTCCAGCACTTGGCTATTGTAAATTGTGCTATGAACATTGGGGTGCATAGGTTCTTTTGGATTGGTGTTTCAGGGCTCTTACGATATAATCCCAGCAGTGGAATTACTGGGTCAAAAGGCAGTTCCATTTTTAGTTTCTTGAGGAAATTCCATACTGTTTTCCACAGTGGCTGCACCAGTCTACATTCCCACCAACAGTGCAGTAGGGTTCCCTTTTCTCCACAGCCTCTCCAACACTTGTTTGTTGCTTTGTTTATGATGGCCATTCTGACCAGTGTGAGGTGGTATCTCATTGTGGTTTTAATTTGCATCTCTCTGATGGCTAGTGATGCTGAGCATTTCATGTCTCTGGACCCTCTGTATGTCCTCCTTGGAGAAGTGTCTGTTTAAGTCTTTTGCCCATTTTTTAATTGGGTTTTTGGTCTTCCTGGAGTGGAGTTGTATGAGTTCTTTATATATTTTGGAGATCAGACCCTTGTCTGAGGTATCATTGGCAAACATGTTTTCCCCTACGGTTGGTTCTCTTCTTATTTTAATACTGTTTTCTTTAGCTGTGCAGAAGCTGTTTATTTTGATGAGGTCCCATTTGTTTATTCTTTCCTTTATGTCCCTTGCTTTAAGGGACACATCTGTGAAGATGTTGCTGCATGGAATGTCTGAGATTTTCCTATCGATGTTTTTCTCCAGGACTTTTATGTTGTCATGACTTATATTTAAGTCTTTCATCCACCTTGAATTAATTTTTGTGTATGGTGTAAGTTGGTGCTCAAGTTTCATTTTTTTGCATGTAGCTGTCCAGATCTCCCAACACCATTTGTTGAAGAGGCTATTTTTACTCCATTTTATGCTGCTGCTCCCTTTGTCGAAGATTAATTGGTCACAGAGACTTGGGTTTATTTCTGTCCCTCTATTCTGTTCCATTGGTCTATGTGTCTGTTCTTATGCCAGTACCAGGCTGTTTTGATTACAGTGGCCTTGTACGACAGTTTGATATCAGGTATTGTGATCCCTCCTACTTTGCTCTTCTTTCTTAAAATTGCAGCAGGTATTTGGGGTTGTTTATGGTTCCATATAAATTTTTGAAGTGTTTGTTCTATATCTGTGAAATATGCCATTGGTACTTTGATAGGGATTGCATTGAATCTATAAATTGCTTTGGGGAGTATGGACATTTTGATGATGTTGATTCTTCCAATCCATGAGCACAGTATATGTTTCCATTTGTTTGTGTCTTCCTTGTCTTTAAACTCATTTGAGAATTACATTGTCTGTCTTTTAGTTTAACAATTTTCCCAAAGAATGCAAAGTTTATTTCCTTTGCAAAGCAAGTGTTTAAAGTTAACCTAAACACAATTCAGGAAGTGAAAAATGTAAGATGTGGTCCACTTGCCAAATAGTTGAAACTGAATTTAATTGCTGATTTTAGAGATGAATGACGGAATCTTAAGAAAGACTTTGTGAGGAATTTTTAAAGCAGAAAATTATTTTTTAAAGTCTAGGTTCTATCATAATAAATTATGTAATTATATAATATAATAAATCAAAACTCCAATATGATGTGCAACTTTCTTCCTGTCTTCAAAACATAATCTCTAATTCCAAACCAGAATTATTTATAAATGCTAAACCTAAAAGGAACGATCACATATAATCGAAGTTTCAGAGGAAATAAGAATTGTTCCACATTGCTTAAGAAACCAGCATTTTAAATCATGTAGGCATAGATGCTCAAAATTACAGCTTGGCTTTCTTTTATGAATTTACCCCTACAATTTAATGTTATTCACTATTTGCCCAATATTAGTTCACATTCAAAATCACTATAGTTTGATGAAACACAAGTGACTTGTAACTGCATATAAAACAGACAATTCCTCTCAGGAGATGTACTCACTTTTAAAAGTGTTGTTAAAGTACGCATGTCTTCATTCAAGCAGGCAAGGCAGGTGGTGTTATAGCACCTAGCTGCACCCGCCTTTAAAGTCTGGTAACCCACTATAACTTAGAGTGCGCATCTGCAGTATTAGAACTCAGTCTGATGGGGATGGCCCAGAGGAAAAGCACCCAGAAGTGCAACTTCTCTATCTTTGTTTCCCTCATTGAAAATTCGCATCTACTCCATGTGTCTAAAGAAGTGATAGAAGAATAAAATGTGGAATAAACATGAAAGGACGTTAAGGTACTACTATTATTATGGCAAAACCAATAAAAAGCTCCCCATTTGGAATATGTATAACATTCAAATTACCTTTCTATATGTTCTTAAATTTGGTCCACCCTAAAACAGTCTTTATAAATATGTCCTATAACAGTATATGTATAATCTAACACATATAGAGTAGAAAATGTAAAATTTAAAGTAAGGTTATTATTTCAATTATGGATTCATATTCATTGTATAAAAATGCTGTATTTAGGGGTTTAAAGGGTCTGTAAAAGGGAAAAATAAGTATAACAAATAAATATTACATAATCCACATAAAAAGCTTAACTAATTACCTGGCGCCTAGAGAGTATTTAATAAATGTTTACTCTTGTTTTTATCTAGATAATATAATAAGATATAAATAGGGCTGAGAGTATTTAAAAGTACACACTGTCCGAGTTACCTCTCATTTGAATCACACTAGTTTTGAAAAATGACTGGATTTTTGTGAGTCAACCCCAGGAAAAAGATAAAATACTTGCACTAGTGTGCTCTGAACATTTTAATATCAGTCACCCTCAAAAGATAAATATATGGATTACATGACCATGTTAAATTGAATTTTTAAAAAATCAAAAATGTAACCAAAGCCTGCGATGCTCCGTCCCTCTGAACACATGATGTCTGTGCACAGCTCTGAAGTCTGTTCTACAACCTCCGGTGGAAATGACACGTGTGGTCAAGTCGGCCTGTTTCTAAATGTCAAGGTCCTTTTAAAAATTTGTTTTTCTTGTTACTTTCCTAACATTTTTTCTTTGCTTTGACAACAAACGGTGTGGTCTTTTTATTTTTTCAGCTATAAAGAGTGAGGTATCAGAAACCAAACTGTAATGGATATTTAAATTTTAAAAAGTAGGTATTTTCTAAGGTTTCATATATATGTACAACACAATACTAAACCAGAATATACAATTAAGGTTTATGTTTTTAGCATGGCTCAGTTCCAGTGTTTAAAACAATGATCTTGTTTCAATGTGAACTATTTCCCTAGAAACTGTCCCCTCTCCCCCGCCAGCTGAGATATACTAGTCAAAGTCAGATAAATCAGTTTTTCCTCATCCTTTCATCTATTACGAGAGCAGTCAATGCCCCTACACTGTTCTTTGGAGTTTAGATGACAAGATTATATGGAATGCATCTGATTAGTTTATTGAATACTCTGGTGAGCTGTCAAAAAATAAACAGCTACAAATTTGCACTAACAATTTACTGTATTGAAGTAAAGATTCTACATGTTCTGTGTGAATTATGTGGGAGTTTATGTCGAAAAATGACTTGAGTGCCTTGTTTTACGGACGAAAGCATTCTAATAAAAGTGGTACATTAGTGAAAATGGCATTTGATGTCAAAACTTAAAAATTCTCAATGTGGAATTAAGCTAGTTTAAAAAAGGAAAATTATACCAGGATACAGTTACTAGTTTTACATAAACAATTCTTTCACTCACACATTCTTTAAACAAATATCTATTGTATGTACACCAAACCCCTGAATGACTTGTCTTTAAAAACAAAAAGAAAACCATAGGACTTACACGCTCACTCTCAGGATTAGAGCTTTGGGTCACAAGGACACTGGCACCTCTGAACGTTTTGTAAAAAACATGTCTCATTTTTCCTATGGTTGATCACATTTTATGACCTAACTCTGAACTTGGTAGCTTTTTAAGTATTTCACTTAATTCTACTTGAGCTAGTGGTGGTAAATGTATTAATATATCTGGCACTTTCACTAAAATTTGCTGAAAAGTGGTTAAAGGCTCCTGTGCATGGATAATTGTGGTGACTGTGGAAGGGAGAGGCGGGTATAAGGGGGCTCAATGGCAATGGGAAAATACAATAAATAAATAAATAAACAAATAAAATTTGCCGATAGTGTTTAGATGTTAAAGTCCTATACAACCAAGATTTCGCCACTTTCTTGTACTTGCATACTCTTACATATTTTTCCTTTCTAGCTAGATATATGGTGAGCTATAACATTCTATATATTTAACATTAAAAAATGTTTAAAGCCTTCTAGGAAAATGCTGCTCTGAAAAGCTACACCTGTAATATGTAGACCTGAAACATTTAAACTAGACTGTAAGCATCAGTTCTGTGAAAGGAATTTTGTACACAACCCAATACTAATTGTCAGAACACTTTTCTATGTGCTATTTCGACGTAAACAAAAAGTGCAGTCACATGCTGCACAACACCATCTCAGTCAATGAAGGACTGCGTATACAACCGTGGCCCCACAATTACAACGGAGCCAAGAACTTTCTAATGTTGCAGCCATTGTAATGCTGCAACACAATGCTTTCCTTGCACGTTTTGGTGGTGCTGGTGTGCAGCGTTTACACAGTCTACAGTCGTGTGCAGAGATGTCCTACCTTCGCGTTCCCTCACTGCCTCACCCAGGGCAACTTCCCGTCCTGCGAGCTCCATTCATAGTAAGCATACTCCACAGGTGCACCATTTTCATCTTTTACACCGAATTTTTACCGTACCTTTTCCATGTTTGGCCATGTTTCGGTGCACAGGTACCACTGTGTTACCATGGCCTACAGTGTTCAGTACAGTAACATGCTGCACAGGCTTGCAGCCCAGGAGCACGAGGCTACACCACGTAGCCCAGGTGTGTAGCAGGCTACACTGTCTAGGTTTGTGATGTTCACACGATGACAGAATCACCTAATGACACATTTCTCAGAACATATCCCCATCATTAAGGGACACATGATTGTAGTTGGTTGAATTCTTCAAAAAAAATGTCTTAACACACGCTACTTCGAGGATTTTATACAATATGTATAAACGTAAATGATATCTTCTGAAAATGCTACTTCCTCTCAAGAAATGACATTTCTCTATTTGAATGTTTGTGATGTCTCAAGTTTAAATATTTATGCATATAAACACTTAAAAGGAAATTGTAAGGTTAATCTGTCTATAGTGACACCAGCAAATGTCCCATTAAGCCAAAGTCTTCTTTAAAGTAGTTTTGTGAAATCTCCACTGTTTTTAATCACCAGTGACTGTTGACCATTCTCATATATAAGAAAAAGTTTGTCCTGACCAGTGTGGCTCAGTTGGTTGGGCATCATTCCACAAACCAAAAGGTTGCTGGTTCGATTCCTGGTCAGGGCACCTGCCTGGGCTGCCAGTTTGGTCCCTGGTTAGGCAGGGTGTGTAGGAGAGGCAAACCAATGAATGTTTCTCTCTCACACAGATGTTTTGCTCCCTCTCTTCCTCCTTTCCCCTCTCTCTAAAAACAAATAAATAAAGTCTTTTAAGAAAAAGTTCTACTATCCATGGTCTGAAATCCATAGTGGCTGCTCCCCTTGTCTGTAGTGTTAGGAGTAATGTAAACAAAAAGCCACAAGGACTGATGATTTCCATGAACATGGCAATTCCGCCACTGCCTTCCACTAGAATGGCACTTCATTACGCACAATCACAAAATCACTTTGATAAAAAGTGAAAATATCAATTTCCCCCTGTGCGTAATGCCAATGAAAACTCTTATTAAAATGATATAAATGAAGTGAAAACATTTCAAGAGTTAATGCATTTCAAATGGAAATCTCAGATATACCAAGGATTTTTAAGTAAAATTTTTTTAAATTTCCATATTTAGAAATTATATGCGCAGGTATAAATTCTAAATAAACACCTTCATATCTATAAAAATCCACTTATCATTTATTAGGTTTTTTTTAATATTACAATGTCTTCCAAACAGGGCAGAGGGATACAGGGTCTGGCAGAAGTAAGGCCTGCTTGAGCGCAGTTGAATAATATGGGTGTAATAATTGATGGTTTTAATTTGAATATCTCACCCAAAATCATAGGGTGTGCTTGAGTGTGATATTGTTATGTTACAGAATTGCATCTTATGATTGTGTAATAAAAGATTTCGTAACAAAAAGGGACATTATTTGTGCCAGACCCTGCACATAGAAGGAAAAATGTTTAGACTTCTCACCATCCTGGTCAGTCTTTCCTAAATAGTTTCAAAAATTTCAGGGTTATTCTTCAGATAAGGTATGCAACAGTGAAGAAATAAGTCAAGGGGCAGACAAAAGTAGGCTTACGGCTGTGAGCACACGAAAGTTTATTCTTGTATTGTTTATTAATGATTGTATTTACTATTATTAATCTACTTTTGCCCATCCCTGTATATTATGATTTACACAAATGGAGTACATCAATTTATCAGTTGAAGGACATCAGAACTCAGTTTTACCGGTTTTCAATTATTATGAACAAAGCTCCTATGAATATGCAAACATGAGTCTTTGGGTCGGCACATGTTTTTACTGCAGCCTTTCAGGTACTTAACTGTGTATCTACCTCAGCAAAGTGTCTCTTTAATTGATTTGCACATTTGTAATAGGGTTATAGATCTTCTTAAGGAACTGTAAGAGTTCCTCATGTCTTCTAAATAACAGTCCTTTATCAGATAAATGTTTTGCAGACATTCATTCTCTCGCTTGCTTTTCCATTTTCTTAAGAGTACTTTTCAAAACGAGTGTTTAAAGTTTTAATGCATTTTACCATTTCTTTCTCTTATACTTTTCTTTTTTTGTCTTAAAAGATCTTCAATTAACTCAAGGTCATTGAGAATTTTTGCCTGTTTTCAAGAAATTTTATGGTTTCAGCTGTTGTACTTAAATCTATGATCAATCTTGAGTTAATTTTTGCATAGACTATGGAAGGAAGATCAAGTTTGGGTTTTTTTAAAAATGTAGTTACCCAATTGTTCCAGCACTGAGTTTTGAAGTGACTATAATTTCTCCCATTGGATTACTTTAGTGCATTGGTCAAAAATCAATTGTTTATGTCTGTGCAGGTCTATTTTAGAACTTCCTCTTCTGCTCCATTAATCACTATTATATCCTTATGCTTAAACCAGACTGAAATATTAGTGTAGCTTTCAGGCACGGAAAGTCCCCAACTTTGTTCTTTTCTAAAAAATGTTAATTTCTACAAAAAAAAGAACTTCAGAGATTTTCACTGAGATTGTGCATAATCTGTAGATTTGGCGGAGGGCAGGGGGAAATTGAAATCTTAACAATAATGAGTTTTTTGATCCATAAAAATGGTCTATTTCTTCACTCATTTAAGTTCTCTTTGTTTTCTCTCAGAAGAATTTTGCTGAAATATTCAATACATTGACAGATTAAGTATTTCATGTTTTTGATGTTATCATGAATGCTATTAAATTTGAATTTTCACTTTTTTGTTGTTGCTACTATGTAGAAATAGAATTAATTTCTATACATCATCCTATCTTCTGTAACTTTGCTTGACTCACTTATCAGTTCTAGTAGCAACTCCTGTAGATTCCTTAGAATTTTCTATATAGATGGCTATGTTGTCTGTGAATACAGTTTTACTTCTTTCATTTTGATCTATGCATTTTCTATTTCTTATTCTTGCTTCAGAACTAGTTTGATCTCCAGCACAATGCTGATCAGAAGTGGTGAAAGTGGACATAGTTGCATTGTCCTTATACCAAGGAGAAAGCATTTGGTCTTTCATCATTAAGTATATTAGCTGTAGGTTTCACTTGGATGCTAATTATCACATTGAGGGAATTCCCTTATATTACAAGTTTCCTGAGAGTTTTTAAAAAATTGTTAATTAATTAACTAATTAATTAATTAAATTTCTGAGAGAAGGAAAGGGAGGGAGGAAGAGAGAGAAACATTGATGTGAGAGAGAACATTGATCAGGTGCCTCTCATATGCATTCCGGGCGGAGACTGAACTTGCAACCCAGGCTTGAGCCCTGACCAGGTATCAAACTGATTACCTTTCACTTTGGGGGGATGATGCCCAACCAACCAAGCCACAGGGCCTGAGAGTGTTTTTTAAAAATCACATTTACTGAGATGAACATATAAACAAACATGATACTTCTCCATTACTCTATTAGTATGGAAAATTCTATACATTGAAATTCAAACATTAAGTCAACACAGTCAGGGGTGTTCCAACTTTTTAACTATATTACATTTGGCAAGTTACATTTTATCAACCACCAAAAAGATTACAGGTTTTTAAATAACTGTTACAACATTTTCTTTTTAGGTTTCACCAGGTAACTTTGAAATACATTTTTTTAAAAAAGAGTACCAGAAAAAATAAATAAAATATAATTGACTGTAAAAAAAAAAGGACCTACTAAATACAGTCGTCCCTCGCTATATCGTGGTTCACTTATTGTGGCTTCACTGTATCGTGGGTTTTTTAAAAGAATACATCTAATTCTGTATTGTGGAGTTCTCACTATATCACGGGATTTTGTGGTATATAGGTATTTATATAATATTTATGATTTTAATTATTTTTGCCTAAAAATTTTAAACAATATAAAAAATGTTAATTCAAACATATTAAAAGAATATTAAATCAAAATAAAATACAGTATGTATTTCATCAGTGGAAGAATACCATACTGTACACAATGGAAATGCAGTACGCCGCTACTGCTTGCGCAAGTTTGCGAATGTGAGATTATATACTGCACAGTATTGGCTGATGGAGTGGAAGGCGACCAACCACAGCACTATGTTCTGTATCCTGGGCACTGATTGGCTCAGTGACTGTAGCATCTGTCTGTTTGCTCTCCCGCACTGTGCCCATATGTTCAGCATCTCTCCTTGTCCACTTCACATCGACATCTGATCACTGCACATAGTGTTGCTCTGTGGTGTTGTGCTTTTGTGAAATTTTCATAAAAGTCTGCATTTATTCCAAGCCCTACAATGCCACCCAAATGTTCTGCACCTTCTAAGGCTTCTGGCAGTGAACCCAAGTGCCAGAGGAATATGCTTATCATCAAAGAAAAGGTGGAACTTCTCAACATGTTAAAGGAAGGCAAAAGCTACGCGGGGGTAGGCCACCATTATGGTATCAATGAATCTACTGTTCGCTACATAAAGAAAGACGAGAAGAATATTAGGTCTGCGGCAACAATGACTTTTAACAACACTGCAAAGAGAGTGGTCACCTCCCGCAATAAGGCCATTGTGAGGATGGAGTCTGCATTGGCCCTGTGGACAAATGACTGCAGGAAGAAGAATATCTCGCTGGATACCAACACCATCCGGATGAAGGCCAAGAAACTTTATGATAGTTTTGCAGAAAGCACGGACGTTCACGATGGTGATGGTGACGAGGATGAAGATCAGGACGATGACGCAGAAGCAGGACCATCGAGTGCTTCTCCCACCAGACCAACCCCATTCAGTGCCAGCAAGGGCTGGTTTGACAAATTTCAGAGACGCACTGGACTCAAGAACATTTCTTTGCATGGAGAAGTTATGTCTGTGGATGTCCATTCACACCATTGACGGACAAAGACCTGATGGAGATGACGAAGTCAGCAAGTGAAGAAGAGGATGAGGAACAAGACAAACTACGGGTTGGAGAAGAGGAGGAGGTTGGCCTAACATTTGATCGTCTTGCAACCATGGTCAGAATGGCCAAAGAACTTCAGTGAGTGGCTGAAGAATGGGAACCCCAAATGCTTCATTCGTTGCACTTCGTAAATACGATAGAGAGTGGCATGTCAGTTTATAAAAACCTTCTCACTCAGAAGAAAAAGCAACACCAGCAACTTTTTTTTATGGGGATAACTATGTTCATCACTCAGACGAAGAGATCAGTTATGCCTATGCCTTTAGTGGAAATAGAAGTTACGGCCCAGGGCAAAGATACTGAACCACCTGATGAAATGCCTGATGAAGTGGTGTCTTCAGAAGAGCTGTAATGCTCTTCTTGGCTGTGCAGTACATTCATCTCATCGTCATCACCTTCGTCGCCATCAGCACTGCACAGCTACATAATTCATGATCTTCATCATTCAAGTTGTAGTATACTTCAGTGGTGAGTACCCATATAGAATTTTATATGTTGTTAAAATTACGTAGGTTTAAGAGTGTAGAAAGTGTTTAAGAGCATATGAAGTGTTTATAAGAGTGGGGAAAGGTTAATAAGAGAGTTGGAAAGGTTTACAGGAGTATGTGAAGGGTTTATAAAGCCTTAAAATATATATAAATAATGAAATAAATAGAACACCGCTACTTCGTGGATCTTCACCTATTGTGGCGGTCTCTGGAATGTAACTCCCATGACAGGTGAGGAATTACTGTATTTTTCAATGGGAAAAAAGGCAGAGAAAGGCACAAAATAATTCCCAAATTACATTTGAAGGATGATAACTACACTTGCATGACTGCACCAGGCCAGGACCATCAGAAGAGGTAAGTGATAAGATCCGGTGATGAAAGATTTTTAATACCAGAAGAAAGAGTTTAGCTTCTGCCTGGACGGGGAGGCCACTGCGGGTTTCTCAAGCGGAGAGGGACGCGATGGATGCAGAGTCATTACTTCTACCCACAGATCTTAGTTGTACTACTGTCAGGGTTACACAGAATGCGTCAACTGCTTTTTCTGATGAGCCCTTCATATATCTGAATACTATCATGTCCTCCATTAGAGGTAAGAATGAGAAGGGCAGTTTCCAAAAGGGAGAGGTTGAAATCAGGGGGACCTGAGAAGCCTTTGTCAAGTTGTACAGGGCGTGATATGATAACAGCACAAAGTTATAAAGAGAAAGAAAGGAATGACTATGATTTCATGTAACTATAAGTATTTTTCCAACTGACAAATATTTTTAGAAGTTGAGTGTCTATCTTACCTCATGTTTAAATTCACTTTAATGCCTAATGGGCAGCTTCAAAAGCGAGTTCTGTGCTGATACAGGAAAGTGCTGTCTGAGCAACAGAGCAATCTCCAGAAAGACAACCACATTTACTGACAGGGCAGCGTGGCTGGTCCTGTCCTCTTTCCAAGTACTTTCCATATGTTCTCAGGACTGTGAGTATTCTTGAAGCACAAACACAGCACCCGTAAAAGTCACTGAGGTGGTATTTCTTAAACATCCTCCTCAGCATTAATGGGCGTTTTCCAACTGAAAAAGTCTAAATTCTAAAACTTAAACTTACGCTTGTGACACATAAAATATGCTGCAATGAAAGAATAATTTTAGCCTCTTTAGACCATTTAACTCATTAATTTTTTCAGAATACTTGGCAATTTTATTTTGATGATAACACTAAGACACTTCCATAATTGCACATGCTAAATAATGGACTCTTATGTATTGCTTTGTAGGACTTTTGGAAGGGTATGACGTAAGCGATATTATATTTTAAAAAAAAGCACCCTATGACTAAATAAAACAAATTTTAAATTTTGACCTTAGTTGGCTCATTTGTTTTCCAAGCTACAATTTGCAGAACCCTGGGATTGGATGTAAATTTAAAGATCCAAAAGAATATACCCTCTGTTCTATTTAGGTTGGAAAAGCTATAGCTTACCAAAGATTAGTCTTGCCTGTTTCTTTAAAGCAATGAAAAGATTTAAAAAATGCATTTATTAACCTCAAATCATTCAGCCTGCTTGTCTAAATAACATGGATTATCGTGTATATGCATAATCATTTTTATTTTAGTTTACTGTGTGTCTGGTTTTATTAAAAGGATTTGAGACCAAAAGTGACATTTATTGAGTATATAACCAGACATTCTATCTTCCTAGCAATTCTTATTATATTAGCAATAAGGCACACTAATGGAGTTCAATAATTAGTCATATATTTTTTAAAGATTTTACTTATTTATTTTTAGAGAGAAGGTAAAGGAAGGAGAAAGAGAGGGAGAGATTCATTGATGTGAGAGAGAAACATCAATTGGTTGCCTCTCCTGTGTGCCCCAACCTGGTACCAAATCCACAGTCCAGGCATGTGCCCTGATCAGGAATCAAACTAGCGATCATTGGCTTTGCCGGGCAATGCCCAACCAACTGAGCTACACTGGTCAGGGCAATGACTAACCATAGTGATTCACACAGTACATTCCACATCTTCCTGTCTTTCTAGAATACTATAATTTTTCATTTTAAATTACATTCAAATGAACTAATTGCAATAAAGAAAAATCTAAAAATGGCAAATATTTTAGCATTTAGATAAATTTCTCATGATCATTAAATATATGTATAGGTATAATCATAAAAAGTTTAAAGTTAACAAAATGTCAAGTAACCAAATTACACACACCTGAGGCCACATGCTTACCTGACATTGCCCTTGGTGTTTCTGAGAACTGTTGCTGCAAAATTCTGTGTGACGCCCACCAGGCTGATTCCATCCACTTCCACAATCTGGTCATTGACTTGTATTCTACGGGGATAGAGAAAGTTACCCACAATTAATTTTCCTGATAATACATTACATCCACAATAAAAGAGTTGACAAAATACTTGGTTTTTAAGAGACTCTTATTGATACAAAATTTGTCTTTTACATTATCAGCTCGAGATCTCAGTCAAAGGGTCGCTGTTTTTAAGATTGTTTTGATGAATAGAAATAAGCGATACTAAATGAAGAGATTCAGTTTACCCAACATCCATATTACTATCACAAAGAATTGCTGTTAATGTATGATATTTCTGCATTTTCTTTTGTCCTTAAAAATCACTTAGAACATTACAGACACAGCTGAAATACTGTTTGGGCTTCATACTTTCCAAGGAAATTCTACAACAAGAATTTCAGAGAACCCTTCACATATATAAATTTCATATATATATAGTGTATATATACATACACACACATACACACACACATAAGGATGCATATGTGTGCATGTGTATATATATGTTTAGGAGCAATATACAATACGAGTGTTATTTAGTGTATAAAGCTTCTAAATTTATATACATGTTCTATACATCTCTTTTTTATATTCCTCAAAATGAAGTATTTCAATATAGAAAAGTGAAGAAGGAATTAGACAATAAACACATAAATATTATTATTAGGTTATTAATTTATTGCAGAAAAGCTGAAGTCCCTTTATTATTTGTCTCTAATTCTATTCCATTCACTGCTAATACAGAGGTAACCATCATGCTGATTTTGATGGTTAGCCTTTCTATTGATGTTTTGAAATAGAAATATCACATATGCATGAACAGGCATAATGTGTACCTTTCCAGTTTTCAAACTTCATAGTAAATCTCTTTTTCTACAATTTAGTTTCTTTCACTCAATATTATATGTAAGATTTATCCATGGTTACCAACACAATTTTAGCTAGTTCATCTTAACAACTATATAGTATTATTTTGATAAATATACCAAAATATATTCATTCATTTTTTTGCAGATGGACAATTGTATTATTTTAAGTTTTAGCTATTATGAGTACTATTGTAATAACCAATTTCATATATGTCTGTTTACACATATATGTGAGTTTCTCCAGGTTATATACCTAGAAATAAGATTCCTGAGTCAAAGATCAGAGGCAATTTCAACTTGAACAAACTGACAAATTCCAGTTCCAAACGCTCACTCTCCACCCCCTCACCAATGCTTGGTATAATCAGACCCTTTACACACCGCCGATCTTGTTAACAATTGCAGTTCCCTAACTACCTGCATGACTGAATGTCTCTTCCTGTACTTAAGAGTCAACTGTCCACTTTTGCACACTGTTAGATCATGTCTCTTACCCATTTTTGTTGATGCTGGGTTATCTTTTTTTTCTTACTGGTTTATATATGTTTTCAGATATCCTGTATATTAACATCATCTGAAATAGTTTTACCCTTATCTGTAGCTTGGTTTTTCTCATTTCTTTGGAAAACAGTGGTTTTGAGGAAAACCATTTAAAAATATACAGAATCTCATTTATAATTTTAGCTTTATATTAGGAAGTTTTTGTATTTGAGAAAGAAGAATAAAGGAGGAGATATCACCATACCTGCCACCAAACTATATTAGAAGGCAACTGTAATCAAAATGGTCTGGTACTGGCATAAGAACAGAAACATAGATCAAAGAAATAGAATAGAAAGCCCAGAAATAAAACCATGTCAATATCGTCTGTTAATATTGACAAAGGGGGTAGGAACATAAAGTGGAGTAAAAATAGTTTCTTCAATAAATGGTGTTGGAAGATCTGAACAAGTATATGCAAAAAAAATGAAACTTCACTGCCAATTTACACCATACAAAAAAATAAACTCAAGATGGATAAAAAACTTATATATAAGTTGTGACACCATAAAAATCCTAGAGGAAAACACAGGCAGGAAAATTTCAGATATCCCACACAACAATATTTTCACCAATACATCACCTAGGGCAGGGGATATAAAGGAAAGAATAAACAAATGGGATTTCGTCAAACTAAAAAGCTTCTGCATGTCTAAAGAAAACATCACCAAAATAGAAAGGGAACCAACAGTATGGGCAAACATATTTGCCAATGATACCTAGGACAAGGGTTGCTCTCCAAAATATATAAGGAACTCAGGACTCCACACCAGGAAGACAAGCAATCCGATTTAAAAATGGGCAAAAAACCTAAACAGACACTTCTCTAAGGAAGACATAGAGAGGGCCCATAGACACATGAAAAAATGCTCAACATCACTAGGTATCAGAGAGATGCAAATCAAAAACACAGTGGATTGGCCATCATTAATAAATCAACAAACAACAAGTGCTGACGAGGCTGTGGAAAAAAGGGAACCCTAGTACACTGTGGGGAATGCAGACTGGTATAGCCACCATGGAAAACAGTATGGAATTTCCTCAAAAAACTAAAGATGGAACTGCCTTTCAATCCAGTGATTGCACTGCTGGGACGATGCCTTAAGAACCCTGAATCATCAATTCAAAAGAACCTACGCACCCCAATGTTCATAACAGCATTATTTACAATAGGCAAGTGCTGGAAACAACATAAGTGCCCATCAGTAAATGAGTGGATCAAAAAACTATGGTACATTTACACAATGGAATACTACTCAGCAGAAAGAAAGAAGGAGCTCCTACCATTCGTGACAGTATGGATGGAACTAGAGAGCATTATGCTAAGTGAAATAAGCCAGGCACTGAAAGACAAATACCATATGATCTCACTTATAAATGGAACCTAATCAACAACAAAAAAAAATGAACAAAATAGAACCAGAGACTTGGAAGTAAAGAACAAACTGACAGTGACCAGAGGGGACAGGGGAGGGGAGTAAGGAGGGAAAGAAGGGGAAGGGGCAAAGGAACATAAATAGAGGACTCATGGGCATGGACAATGGGGGGGCATTGACTGTGGGAATAGGGGGGACGGGGCAGGGGTGAGCAATGGGGAAAAAGGCGGGACAACTGTAACTGAACAACAACAAATTAAAAAAAAAAAAAAAAGAAATCCTTTCCTACCTCAGTATTATAACATTATTCTATCTTTTCTTTAAAAGAAAATTATTTTCAACATTTTGTTTTCCTACATTTAGGTAGTAATCCACCTACAAATTATTTTTTATTATAATATCTTAGCAATATATTTTTTCCCATATGTATAAACAATTGGCTTAACAACATTTAACAAAGAGTCCACTTCTTACTCCACTGATTTGGAATGGTCTTCAACATGTTTTGCGTTCTCCATTAGTTTCTACTTGTCTGGCTGTCTATCTCTGCATACCACCTTGTTTCATAATTAGTTTTGACATTTCATAGGGCAATTTCCTCTACCTAGTTCATGGCCTTCAAAAATTTCTGAGCTATTTTTGAGCTTCTCTTCATAATTAGTTTTGGATTTACGTGCCAAGTTTTATAAAAACACTTGTTGGTGTTTTAATAAATTATACTGATTTTTAAGATTAGTTTATGGAAAACTGGTATCTTTATCACATTGACTCTTTCCATCAATAAAAATTGAGTGCTACTATAATTGCCCTGGGCAAGTGTTGCCTATATCGTGTCGTGCCATATGTTCAGCAAAATTATCTAAAGCTTGGAAATATGAATCAAAGGAGAGCACCATTCTTTTCAATGCCATGTAGGTACATTACTTAAAAGGCCCACTCAAGAATAACTTGTGGAAATGTATTTTAATTGATGCACTACTTAAACTTGATTAAAAGTCCTGCATATAGTGAAGCTGCATGTTAATTTGTAGATTTTTGTCCTGAAAAAATTCAGATACTTTTCTTCTATTAGAAAAGATAATCTCATAGGCCATAGTTTATTTCTCTGGAGAAAGAATATTAACCAGTTTTGTATCAAACTTGCAATGCTATTCTAATATTACTTTATTAACTTGCCTTTAAATGTTACTTCTACAATGTTCTTTGAACTACATTTACCATTTCACTGATTCTCTTAATTAGTGAATTGAATCAAGTCTGATACATGTTCATTTTATGTTTATGAAAGTCATCTTTTTTTCAACTCTTTGACTATTAGCCTATAATAATTTAAGGCTCCACCAAGATTCCAGAGTAGATTCACAAAGCCATTTCAATGGTACTACCACAGATATGCACTTCATGGATTGTTTAAGACCAGTCACATCTTAGGTTGGTCTCCAGAGTGATTCTAAAGCAGCAATAGAATTTTATCTTTGCTATCATGTTTTTTTTTCTAATTTAGTACTTTTGAGGTTTTTTCTTTACTGATTCTTGGCCAATTTAGTTCTGAATCTAGTTTGCAGTAGATGACAACAACAATAAATAATTCCCCACTTTTAGCAGCAATGATTGGGAGTGTAATTTTATAATCTCACCATCCGAGATTTCTATTGAGATTATAAGGATCTACTATTATTACTTATTATAATGTGAGAGATGATTTAAAAAATGGAGTTATTATCCTTCAATTTCTTTGTCTATTTGTGAGCTCAAAGTATTTCATTAAGAAATTTCCTGGACACTTGAAAGGAAAATAGCCATTTGAAATCTTGACCAGTGAGGTTTTGTGTTTCTTTGATCATTTAACCTGTTCTCGAGATTGCAGGAATGAAGCTACAAATTCCCTGGTGGCTGTCGTTGGCAGAAGCCATTGTCTCACCACGTGCATATGAAGTATGTTCCTCACTTAGGAGGTGTTTAATGAAGAAGCGATAATCGAATCAGTTCATGGAGAATACTAAGCACTTCAATGAATCTAATGTTCTAGTGGCTAATGAAAACTTTAAATATGCTAGACACTTAAGAAAAAATCCTTAAAAACTCCACTAGAAGCTCAGACATACCTTTTATAAGAGTCCAAGTTCACATAATAAAAGTGACTCTTTGTACAGATAAGAGTAATAATTTGGGTTTAAAATATATGGCTTAATACATGATTTCCAAGATACCTGGTTTTCTCCAAAACCTTAGTCATAAAACACAGTTTTAAATATTGTATATGATGAGCACTGTAAAATTTCTGTTGAAAAACAGAAGCTCAAAATCACATATACTAATTCCCTCTGTCCATTACATTTTTTTGAGAAAATGTCTTTTTTGGCTTTGGTTTAGAGATCATAGATCCTGAATCCAAAACATTTGGTCCAGTTATTTTATGGTTATGCACATATGTGTCTTCAATAAAGAAGAGGTAACTGTAATGCTTCATTCAGTCTGAGGGAAAACCTTTTAAACCATTTCCACAGTCACTATCATCAACTGTCAAATTAGCATGTGCTGATTTTGGAGAATATATTAAAGTTATAAATGTAAGTCATGTTCAAGGTTGAAAATTTGGAAACTGTGGAAATACATGAAAAAGAAAATAAAAACCTCATGTAATCTAACCATCTAGAGTTGACTACTATAAAGATTAGTTGGTGAATTTTTTTCTTACTTAACAAAATTAGGAATACTTGAACGTATGGTTTTGTGGGGTTTTATGCTTTTATTCATCAAGATAATATTTGTTGAGTGCTTACTGTATGTCAGGCAATGTGCTATGCTCTTTATTATTTATTTTTTAGACATTATTCTATTTTTTAAATTTTTATTGTATCTTTATCTTAGTGAATCCTGCTAATAGCCCTGATTAAATATATTATTAGTATTTCTGCTTTACATATAAGGAAGCTTTTGGCTCCTCTTATGTAGTCATAACAAATAAGTGGCAGAGCCTGGCTATAAATCTAAGATATCTGACTCCACAGCCTATACATAAATAATACATCATATTACATCATTAAATAATTTTCTACAACAGACATTAATATATGTTATGATTCAGTTTTATATATACATAAACCATTCACATATTGTTCTACTACTATGTTGTTTCAATGTGTTGATCAAGTTAGCATTTTTATATAAAAATAATTGTGAATATTTCTAATTATTTCTTTGAATTATATCCTAGAAGTGAAGTTACCTAGTCAAAGTGCATGAGAAAGGTTGTTCAATTTGTACACCCCCAACAGTTTTGAAAAGTAGTCTACTGCACCTACATTAAAACTGAATATTATGTTGTAAAATATTTTAATAATTTTCTAAGTAAATTTTAATATCTTGTCTTTGAACCTCTTAAGGTGTTTACTAGACAACTGTACTTTTTTTTGTAAATTATTTTCAGGTTGTTTTTTTCTGTTACATTTTTACAAATATGTCATCATCCATGTTTTAGGCTAGTATCCACAAGTAAGTGGCCCACTCCAGCTGTCTTCACTGCCTAACGACACAGACCGTTCTCCTCCACTCCCCAGTCTGACAGCAAAGACAACAAAGTATAAGGAACAGGATTAAAGTGCAGCTCTATACTTAAACGCAGTAGATTCCTGTGTTTAGTTTCTACTCTTAACTTTCTTCCAATGTATTACTTTGAAAATTGTTTACTTACTTTTTGAGACATCCCATAGCTTTTCTTAGACCTAATCTTCTTGAGCTTTTCAATCTATTATTGTTGTTGATTTCTAGTAAGTGACTCACCCAGAGCAACTTCCAGGCCTGCAAGCTCCACTCGTAGTAAGTGCCCTGTACGGTGCATCATTTTTAATATTTTACATGGGATTTTTACTGTACTTTTTCTGTGTTTAGATACACATATACCATTGTGTTACAACTGCCTATTGTGATCAGTACAATTGCATGCTATATGGGCTTGTAGCCTAGGAGCAGGAGGCTGTACCATGCAGTCTAAGTGTAGCAGGCTACGCACCCAGGTTTGTGCAAGTGCACTTCAGGATGTTCACACAATGACAAAATCATCTAATGATGCATTTCTCAGAACGTATCTCAGTAGTTAAGTGGCACATGACTATATATACAACTCTGTTTATGTTAAAATGTTACAAAGTTACTGTGACTTTGCATTATAGTTTTTAAAAATGTGTTCATCCTTGCACTTTAAGAAATAAAAATAATGGCCTTGGCTGGGTGGCTCAATTGGCTGGAGTGTCATCCTGTACACCAGAAGGTTGCAGGTTCGATTCCTGGGAAAGGCACATACCTAGGTTGCAGGTTCGATCCCCAGTTGGGGCGCTTACAGGAGGCAACCGATTAATGTTTCTCACATCAATGTTTCTCTGTCTCCCTCTCTCCCTTCCTCCCTCTCTAGAATCAATAAACATATCCTCAGGTGAAGATTAAAAAATTCTTAAAATACAAGAAGTAAAAGTAGTGTGTGTAGTTATAGAAAATGATATGTGCTAGTCTCCTAAACTGACTCTGTATAATAAGTAATTATTATCAAATTCCTATATGCCAGTGAAAGTTGTTAAATAGAAGTTAATTAAGTAGGCCACAAGTTCAATTTATATGGATAACTGAGAGTATGCCAGAAGCAATAGTGACAGAAAAAAATAATTGTGAAGATAAGCTAATGAAATGAACTTTTGTTTTTCCAGAAAAAGGATAGTAGCTTAGTCCTAAAGCAAAGTATCCACCAGTTCTACAATATGAAAGAACTTACTGAAGATCAAAACTTGAGTGTGTAAGTTAAGTTGAAGAAGGCTTGAGGAAGTGATTTTAATTTGCTTGAATTTCTTTCCCTGAGAGAGGATAACTTTTAGATGCAACCTTACAGAACAGAAATTCTCAAGTCTTGGCTCATAATGAGAAGCACAGAAAGAATGAGGGATAAGTCCTGGCAGTAAAAATTAAATGGGCAGCTCTCTGCATCAGACCAACCCAGAGTATGAAGAATGCATATAATCTGGATTTTCCAAATATTTTCCAGAATAGCAGAGAAAATGGCCTGTTTTCCCGGGAAGCACTGTCTACTGGAACGGAATTCGTGGGAATGCACCTGGCTAATCTGTAAAGGCATCTAGCCCAGGCCTTTCCTAGCAGTTCCCACCCACTACAAACGCCTGTCCAGCACCCCTGCTCTTCAGCCACCCTTCCATTCTGAATCTATTAACCAGTACCAATATGGGTAAGGCAAAGACAACGACATAAATTGGATTATTTTAGGCTTTGTATAATGTTATTGGGTAATTATTATCGACAGGATTGGACGAAGAGAAACAAAAACAAAAATTCTACCTCACAGGGCTTGTGTACACAAAGCAATCAACAGTGAATGAAAGGGAGACCAGCTGGAGCAACTTTTATGATCTTCGGTCAACAGAGTCTTCCCAAAGTGCTGGACAGTGAAGTTCTAAATGTATATGAAAATACTAAGGGTGATCAAACAAAATATCTGATTAGAAGGGTGACGCAAGGGTGTGTACGCACAGGGGAAACCATGGAGTCACGACGGCGGTTTCCACGCAGCGCTGCCTCAGGCCTGAGGGCACCTCAGGGGCACAGACGGGTCCTACAGGGGGGAGAGTGTGCCGCAGGGTGTGCATCAGGACAGGACTCTTCACCTGTGTGATATGTTGGTGTTACCCGAAAGATGCTACCCCCCCAAAAGTTCAAGTTATTTGAAAACCAACAGTTGAGTAAGGATAAATTACACAGCACCTTAATTTCACATTTGCTATTTTCCACCCAAACCTGGAAAGAATGATGCTGTAAAACGATGAAGTGCAAAAGGATGAGAAACAAGCGCAGGAGACGGAGACAAAGCAGGTCCCCAGTACGTTCTAACTTGCCTCCGCAGCGCAGCACTGCCACTATCTTTTGTCAGTTATCATCCACGTAATTTATTCTATCAGGATTTTCAATGGCATTATTATACAAGTCATTTTGCTTTATAGATTCATTAAAGAGGACTGGAGAAATAATTAGCATGTTTAAGTGTCCTGTGTACACAATCATAAAATTTATGGCAGCAAAAACTAATGGTTAATACATTTCATATTATTCTACTATGAAATTAGAACTAAAACAGAAGGTAGAAATAGTTATCATGTCACTCAGCTAAGTTTACGAGTTACCTGTAAGAGGCCAGGTTGCACAAAGAGAGAACAAGAAGGAAGAAGAGGAGGAGGAGGAGGAGAGAAGGGACAAAAGAGAAGGAAAATAAAAAGCAAAATATTAGGCCCAAGTAAATGTTTTCAAAGTGACTGAAGCCCAAGTATCGCTCATTCAACAAAAATTTACCAAGCACCCTCAATGCTTCCGGCATTGTATGAAAGGGAATGGCAGACCTGAAAAGCTGGACAAAAGGAGACTTAGAAAGTAAGACCTACTATCAAAGAATAAGGACTCAAACTTTGTAACTTCACTGGATGACTTAGGAGGTAAAAATTCACGGCAAATCGTTCAAAGTACTTAAAGCGTGGCGGCAGTTGGAGATGTTTGTAAGGGTGAAAGCAATCCCAATGAAAAAGGTTTCTTGGGTTGGGGTGGGAAGGCAGAAGAAAAGAATTTTCTATATAGGTCTGTTTTTTAACAGCCCTTGAAAATAGTGTGACCAAATCTGAAATTAAATTGACAAAGTTTTCTCAAATAACGAAAAGTTGTTAAGAAACTAAAGCAAGCTAAAAAGGTAAAATACAGACTCTTATCCTTTTAAAGCTAAAAGGAACTATAGAAAACATCTAATTCAGAACTTGAATTTTGTCCACAACTGAGTTCTGAAAAGTAACTTTCCTGAGGTCACATGGTGATAACTTTATTGTTTTTAGTTGTAGTTTAAAAATATATGCACAAGTATTACTTATTCTTTATAAAAAATTAAATATTTCATACTAGCTGAAATCTTCCCCTCTCTCCCCCCAAAAAACAAGCTGGAGCCATTCAACACATTGGTTTGCACTAATTTTCAGTTGAAAGAGAAAGAGAGAGAGAAGGGTCGGTTGGGGGAGGTCCATAAACAGAAAACCCATCCACACAAGAATGACACCATACTAACCATAATGCTTTGTAAATCCATAATACAATATTTTTCTATATCAATAAGCACATATAGCATAATTTTTAAAATTACTGACTGGAGGCAGCAACCAACTGTTCCTTTTGTAATTTTTTATACCGATATCTTTTAAATAGTAAATATTTAAATACTGTACAAATGAACACACAAACAATAGTGGTAATAATAAAATAATAACACAAAAATATGAACACTACCATAGGTTTAATAATGAAACCACTTGTTTTCATATTACATCCTTGATTTCCATATGCACATAAAATAAAAAGTATAGACCGAAAGATCTCTAAAATTCCTCTGACCTCCAAAATTTTAATATATTGGACATATTTTACACATTTTTCTATAGCTTTTCATAAGACTACCTGTAACTATTTTGTTAGTAACTTTAAAGCTTATTCTTACTTCATTCAAGAACAATTTAACAAACTGCACTATAAAAAGTTTCTTATTCACATAAGCTTATTTAATACTTATAACAATATAAATAACATGAAAATTAAGTCATTAAGCCACAGCTGTGAGTAAAGAGAATGGAATTAAGACTCTTGGGCACATGATCCCAAAGATTCTGCTCCTTTCATTACATCAAGTTGCCTTACTTTTCTTTTTTTTTTTTTTAAGACAAATCTTTATTCTAAATGTGGTATTAAGAAATTAAAATTATTATTTGATCTTCTTCTCTCCCCCCACCCCTCCCCACCACCCCAGCCCTCCCCACCTCCCTCTCCTGTTTCCACCTCGCCTTGTTATCGTCCATATGACCTTTATGATTGTTTCTGCAAATCCTTCACCCTTTTCCCCATTGTCCCCTCCCCTCTCCCCTCTAGTCAAGTTGCCTTTTTTTAATGCAACCAAGGCAATTATTAAGCATCTATTACAGCAATAAAAGAATTATTGTACTAGGAAAACATTCATTTAAAAGGACTGAGGACATGCACACATGGGTGAAAATACAAAAACTATGCAGGAGAACAAATCAATAAATAGGTTAGTAGAAAATAAGCCCAATTTCTAAAATGAGTGATGAAAAATAAATAGATCTGAGTTTAGAGCAAAAAGGAACTGGATGAGGGCCAAATGCAAAATTTTCTAACCTTTTGTTTTTAATCAATTTATATTTTGGCTTGGCTTTGTGGTCCATTTATTTAAGAAGGATCATTCATAATAATTCAGTATGG